>JAFVLL020007469.1:104934-154476 GCA_021397915.2 Tor tambroides
CCCCAACCCCCCCTCTCCCCCGTGATTGTGCCCTTGTAACGCCATTTCGCCCCTGCCCATCCGGAGGTCTGTGCACGCCACTGATGACAGGGATAACGAATGAGGCATTTTTGAAATGCACAATGACATACCAAATAACAATCACCCAATCTGACTTGACATGCTCACCTTTGTGTCCAGGACAGACATGATCTTCTCCTTGGCTTCCTTCACATTGTCTCTCTTACCACTAACTTTGATATGTGGATCTGAAAGAGAAAAATACATAATGTAAGGCATGTCATAAGGTTTATTTACCTATATACAGCATTTTCAAAAAATAATTAGTTAAACAAACCACTAACTAAGCAGCAAATCAACATATTAGAATGATTTCTGAAGGATCATGTGACACTGAATATTGCAGTAATGACGCTGAAAATACAGCTTTGCATCACAGGAATAAATTACATTTTAAAATATATTTAAATAGAAAACAGTTATTTCAAATTGTAATAAATTCTCACATTATTACTGTTTTTGCTATATTTTTTGGTGAGCATAAGAGACTTCTTTCAAAACATTTAGAAAATGTTACCAACCTCAAACCTCTGAACGGTATTAAAAACAACAGCAGCAACAACAACAACAACACCCAAAATACCTTGAAGTAGTAACTCAGTTCTGCATAGGCAATCAGGCAGTTATTATATTCATCTGAAACCTTCATCAATGATATAGGCATTTACTCATATAAATTATGTGGTAAGTCCTATCTCACATGAATAATGTTGGGTTCAAATAGGGCTGGCAGAAAACTGCATACAGTGCTTCATGGTTAAATAAATCCAGACAATATTTATATCATTCCAGCACTTGCTCATTCTGTCATTGACTTCCGCACCATAAACATCTGTCTCATTGTGCTGCAAAAACCCCCAAATTCCCCTGAACTAATCCACTTTCCCAACCTTCATGCCAACATGAAGTAGACCTCTGCTTAGTGTCCCACAGAAAGACTTCTGACTAACGGCACAATGTCTGGTCCACTTTACAACTTTTCCACCCAACAAACACCCACTTAGACCCACCTTGTTTGCAAAAAAATTAATTAATTGTTAATTTTTTATTTGATTACATTTTTAAAAGATTTATTAAATATGCAGAACACCGAATTTCTACATTATTTTTAATAGTTTAATAAATTAATACATTGTTAAAGTTTCATGAACTCAGTTGAGAAGATGTGCTTTTTGATGATTAACATTTATTACAATTTAAAAATGAAAAAGCAAAACAAGTAACATGGGAAAAAATAAAATGTAATTTGAGGAAAAAAATTTCATATGACCCCACACGTTTTAGTAACACGGCAGTTTAAGAATCTAAAGCAAGCCACAAGACAAGCCAAGCCATATAATTCACTCTCCGCGAAGAAGGAGAAAGACAAACACAAGGCTCCAGGTCTAGCGCTACACGTCTGACTTTCCGTGCTATAGCTTCTGTTCCGGCGCTTAAAGGAAGCTTGTGATGAGAGCTTTCAGTGCCAGAGGGAATGAGTGGAAAAGCCAGGCTAAATCACTGTCCCACGCAGAAGCGAATTTCTCCACCACAAAATCCTGCAAAACACCCATTCGGCCTGACTGGACGGACACTGCGGGAGGAACTCGCTCCAGCCCGGCTCCAGCGACATTCCATGAAGCAGAACACATACCGAGCGTTTAGAGTTAGCCACTACAGTAAGACTGGCCTTAGTTAAAATTGCATGTAATGTGACCATTTTCTGTGGTCAAGCTCAAGTGCTCACTAGAGGTTTTACAGTTTATACTGTGGTGTTAGGGGGAAAACAGGAATATAATCTCATACAAAGGGATTTGTCTCATGAAAATGCGCCAACTGAGTGTGGTTTAACACATGTAGAATTACACCCGATGATTAGGACCGCTCAGCTTCCACGCTGGCAATTACTGTCCACCTCACCAGTTTTGAGTGGCATCCCCTTAAAGGTTGGGTTTACAAGAGTGGTGAACACGTTGAAATGTAATATGTCTATTGCATACAGAGTGAAGCAATGCTGGTGTGGATGGTGTTCAAGGCTGCCACAATGCACCAAACTTTCAAATTTGTGCATGCAAGCAAAAATGGCTTATTATACTGCTTCAGAACCATAAATCTTCATGCCGTTGGTGCATTTATTGTTATAAATATGAGAGAGGGTGGCTTTGTGAAAAACACAGACAAATTGTTTGGGACTCCTGAGATTTTCATGGAAATATCTAGGCTTAACTATATGTTTTAGCCATTTAAGACACTATTAAGATGGAAAGTTCAACAAAGTTACAATATTTAAACTAAGGTGACCAGATTTCTGAAATGAAAAACAAAATATTATTGAAATCTCACTTGTTATTATCTATTAATTAAAAACAAGGTATACCTTTGTTTTGGTAGCAAAATGCGCTAGCAGTTTAACACCATCATTTCAGTGGAGGAAAGCGTTATTATGGATTATGGACTGGGATTTTGGCCAGAAGCAATGGTTTAAAGTTAAAATCCCTTAATGATGGATTTATTTCTTACAAACAAGCAACTATTCTTTTCACAAAATGTTAACTGATGGACTGGAGTTGTGTGGATTATTTTGAAGTTTTAAATAGGTGATTGGAGTCCCATTCTGACGGCACCCATTCACTGCAGAGGATCCACTGGTGAGAAAGTGTTCTACAAGTGTTCTCTGGTGTGCAAAATTTCTCCAAACCTGTTGTGATGAAGAGGTCAGTCAATTAAAAAAAAAAAACCAAACAAAAAAATAAATCTTTTTTTTGGGTGAACTATTAATTTAAGAATAGTGGTACAGCAATCCTAAGAATTTGTAATAGAGTTACAATATTTAAAATAAGGTGAGCAGATTTCTGAAATGGAAACTGGGGATATTTCCTTGTTCCGTTTGTCAAAATATCACTGAAATCTCACTTGTTATTATCTAAGAAATAAAACAATACATTTTTGCATGCTTTTTCCTTTTTTTAATTGTTGTGGGTTCCATAAATAATTATTATAATTAATAGGTATGAGGGATGCTAGCATCAACTGGGTTTTTATTTAATTCAACAAAACACACACCATGAAAAAAGTAAATATTAATCATTGCAAATATCAAACTGATCAAACCAGTATAATGACAAAATTATGACTTTACAAAAACACATTGCAAAAGTAAACCAAAAAAAAGTAAAATCAAAATTAACATAATTAAACATAATTATTAACATAATTAAATTGAAAAAAAATATATATATATATATATATATATATATGTATGTGTATGTATGTATGTTTGTGTGTGTGTGTGTGTGTGTGTAATTATTATTATTATTATTTTTTTTTTTTTTTTTATATATATAGTTAACAAATATTAATTACAGTAATTACAACTTTTTCAAATGTTATTTTATGCTGGTGATTTTGGAAATTGATCTTTGTAAGAGTAATTGTTTAGTCTTGTTACACCTGTTCAGGCCCATTTACCCATTTATACAGTAAATACAAACAGTATTGCTTTGATTTAACATGAATAGTTAGTATGTGACTATCTTGAAACCAATAACACATTCTCTTTTGATTATTGATGATAATAATGCTCCGCTCTCATCCAGGTAGAGTTCTTCATGGCAAAAAGCAGTGAAAAACATGCTGTAAAACAAGGACATTTCCAAGGACAGGACACCAAATGTGACCCTGGACCACAAAACCAGTCTTAAGTCGCTGGGGTATATTTGTAGCAATAGCCAAAAATACATTGTATGGGTCAAAATTATCCATTTTTTTTTAATGCCAAAAATCATTAGGATATTAAGTAAAGATCATGTTCCATGAAGATATTTTGTAAATTTCTTACCATAAATATATCAAAACTTCATTTTTGATTAGTAATATGCATAGCTAAGGACTTTATATGGACAACTTTAAAGGCAATTTTCTCAATATTTAGATTTTTTTGCACCCTTAGATTCCAGATTTTTAAATAGTTGTATCTCGGCCAAATATTGTCCTATCCTAACAAACCATACATCAATGGAAAGCTTATTTATTCAGCTTTCAGATGATGTATAAAACTTAATTTCGAAAAATTGACACTTAAGACTGGTTTTGTGGTCCAGGGTCACATATATATATATATATATATATATATATATATATACATGGCCAGAATGTTATATAATAAGTGAAGAAGACCATATATAGTTATAGTAAATAATTCGGCAAAATAAGATTAGAAAACCATCACAGATTTTTCACATGGTTTTCCTCAATAATTACAGTGTTAAATATAGTCTATCTAAGTGACTTTTGTTGACACATGTTTTCCATCCATTATTACGTAGACTGAAAGGATTGTGAGAAACAGATCTGTTGAAACATTCTTTCGAGAGCCTAAATGCCCACACGCGGGGGAATGCTGCGGGGAAAAATATCAACCAAATCAGTTCATTACAGTTATGACTAATCAGTGAAGAATGGTTTGATTGCTTTTACTCCTGCTATGAGCTTGATGCTTGCGATTGGTTTAGATCCTTTGATTTGTTATGTTCTTTTCGTTTGGTTTAGTGGAGATATTGAGTTTAAGAGAAATGTCTTTTTCTTCAGAGAGTTATGTTTATGCATCACAGGGGGCGAGCAAATGGCTAATTTTTGGAGACGTTTTTGGCGGGCTGCTTAGCCCACAGAGGACAGTCAGGTTGAGACCCATCGCATGTGGTGTGCTGCCACTGTGAAAGTGAAACAAAGGGTAAGTAAAGACGTTTGTTAGTACTAAAAAAATGTCCAGGAAGAATAAATGTATCTACATCCTGAGCTTATGTTCGAAATATACATTACTTGTCCACACACACACACACACACACACACACACACACAGACAGACAGACAGACAGACACACACAAATCGTCTTTTTTCTTCTCTGCATTGTTTTCAAATGTAACCTTTTAATAAACATGGTATTGTATACTATAAATATTTTGTGTCAAATTGCTTATGGATGTGCATAAATGTAAAGTGAACATGAACCATTGGTACAGCACATACTTCTTCTGCTTAAATTACGAATGTAATTTAACAGATAATATTGATTTGATTGCACTCATACTGGGATGATTTTTAAAAATGGTGTTGAGTGTCCACATGCTAGACATCTCGCCTCTGTAGGATTGCATGCCACTAGGTGCTGACTTTCTGTTGCTTTAACTAGTGGCAGAGTGTCTCACATATGTTCTACCAATTTTCCAAATAGTTTTTCAAGGTTGCAGAAAAAATAATATCTGCATCCATCTTTAAGAGTCCACCAAAATACAGGTCCTACTTCCTCTTAGCTTTTTTAAATTTACACATGCCATAAGTCACATGATTTAGCACACTGGTGTCACGACATCTTGCAACAAACAGTGCTTTCCATTGCTGTAGATCAACAGATGTTCGTGAGCAACAAAAAATACACTCACAGCACTCGTTCACATGAATTTATTTTACGGAGGCTAGCAATTTTCCCATTTCTCACCGACTAAGATTTTATTTGAAGTTTTTGGAAGGCAGTAGGAGCTGTTTAAAGCATTGTTAGATACTTGAATTGCTGCACCATCATGGTTGCAGATTGGTATAGGTAGCAATGGAGAGAGTTAACATTCTTCTTTTCGATGATATAATATTGAGACTTGAGAGGCTTGTGTTTTCCGTAAGAGGCCTCCCAGTGAGAGTTTATTGCAGTTGTGCCCCTTATAGTATAGACGCGGAAAGTTATGTAGCAGAACACCCTCAATTGCACTGATAGTTAAACACACACATAGACTGTTTTTTATTAGTGGTTAGTACCAAATAACCAAATAAAAAAACAGCCAACAGAATTTCTTTTATAATTTATAAATTTTGATGATTTTATATCCTTTTTGCCACTTACATTAGCATTTATTAATCACATATACACACACACACACACATACATATATATATATATATATATATATATATTTACAAAAGGATCTAACTGCTTAGATGAAACCAAAATGACTTTAAAGTTTACTTGTCCGTCAAATTAATTATAGGTAGGACAATTGAAATCCTATAATTGTATTGTTTTGCAATGAAAATGACTACTCGATTAAACTTGATTTTACTCCTGTTTGAAGCTATCGTACTGCCTTGCATGTTCAAAGTGAGGTCATATATGAGTAACTTCCACATTAATAATATTTGATGATCAACACATAAAAAATCGCTAGTAGTAACAATCTGTATAAAATCTCAGTGATCGTACAGCCCATATTGGGCTATTGCATATAGTGACTGTATTACTTTTTTCGTGACCGAAAGTTGTAAATGAGTGACACGGCTTTTGCAACTAATTTATTTGTTAAGGCCAGGGTACGCAAAGAATTTAGACATAGCATGCTTATACACTTGAATGAAACACCTAACCTAAAAAAGAACGACTTGTGGATTTAGCGTGAACGCTATGCTAGGGACAGAGTCACATAATGTGATTAAACATCTTCCTCGACACATACACACTTTTCATGGATTGATTTTATGTGGTTACAAGAAAGGTAGAATATGGATGGGCTACTGATTTTATGATTTGTTATTTATTGACAACACTATCCAACTAGTGACAGCCTGGTGAATAATCTGCATTAGCAAAAAAGGGGAAAAACAAAAATCTTTTAAATATTGCTACAGGTTTTACAGTGTTGTTATATGGAATAGGATCATTTAATTCGCTTGTATATCAGAACACACACAGTATAACTTCCGGTATCTTCATTTTGGACGCGTTATGGTGAGCTGCCGCAACCAATTTGAGTCTTTTAAACAAAAGGAAGAGCTGTAACTGGTGTTATACGGTAACAGTTCATATTTTTTTGAGTTGTTGTTGAGACTTAATTATTATTTTCTCGGAAAAACAACGAAATTGACTCAAGATACTTATGTACATGATAAAGGATGTCTTGAATGTCCCAAAAATATCAATAACTAATTTTCGACAAAAATTGAAGTTACCGTTTTTTGCCTTTGCGCGGCAGTATATATATATATATCACAGTGACAGCAAAGTTTAGGTTTTACATTTTAAAATATGAAAAGTAATCGACTGTTTTCGTAATCGTAATCGTTTTTTGATAATTTAACGTCACAATACAAAATATATTATTTGTATAGTTTAATGTTTAATTTTCAAAATAAAAAAATGCAGTATTGTGAAATTAAATACATATTAACCTTGAGTATAATAAATAAATAATAAGTAAATAAAAATGCTAATGCATGAAATCGTATTTTTTCTGTTTTTCTGTTTTATTTATTTTATAATAAGCTTATTGCAAGTCTGAATTAGTAAATACATTTATGGAACTATTTATAGAACTTGTTTTGTATCAACTATAAAATTATATTATATTATATTATAAGAAAAAGGTTTACTATATTACATTTATATTCTCAAAGTATACCTTTCAAATTCTAATTATTAAAAATCTGTAGTACTGTTGACCAGATTAACAAAATAATACATTAAAATAAAAATAAAATAATTATGCCTAATTTGAATATTTTAAAACCAAAGCACAATGCAAAATATATTGCTTAAAGTATAATTTGCAAAAATAACAATGCAATATTATGAAATATAATAATATTATTACATTATTAATTTCTTTATTGACCTGTATGCATGAGAAATAACAAGGCTGAAGCCTGAGTTCTAATTTCTCTCTGTATTATTTAAAGTTTACTGCAGTAACTTTACATTAGTGAATACAGTTATGGAACTTTTTATAGAACTTGTTTTGTATCAGCCATAAAATCCTGTTGGAGCCATAAAATTCCAATGTTCCTCACATCTGTTGTTATGGTAACGTCTCATTTGCTCCTCACACTGTAACAGAGTCATTCTGGGAAGAAATTTATTTCCTTGGGATCAAGAGGGCAAGTCTATTGTATCCAAAATCTGCCGACAAAAGAGCCAAAGACGTTCATTTAAAGGAGGGAACCTTAAATCCCCTCTGGGTCCACTGTGGGAGCATACTGGGCCGCACACGCCAGCAGCCTAGCAGCTCTCCATGGAGATGAGAGCCTGGTCTGATGCAACGAGCAGTGGACCGGGTGATAAGCACTGGAAGAACGGAGCGCTTCGGACTGTTTTTACAGCTGCTGCCCCCCTTTAAGAGCAGGCCAGTGGGAGTTCTGTTCTCCTGTCCTCCTATAAATCTCTCCATACAGCAGCCTGAGATTTATTCAGCGTCCTGAGTTGGACTGGCCAAGATGGGCTAGGAGTGAGGGCGAGTCAGAAATGTCAGCCAGGTTTCTCCGTCTTTGTGTGTGAGAAGATGGCTGAGAAGTCTGTGTTTGACACCAGTTTTATTAAAAAAAAAAAAAATAAAATAAATAATTTAAACATAGCTGAACTGATAATGGTCGCTATACACTCAGTAAAAAGGTACAAAAGCTCTGACTGGGGCAATGCCTTCTCAAAAGGTACTATATAAATACTAATTTGTACTTTTAAAGTACTGATATGTACCTTTAAGATATAATACACACCCTTTAGGGATAAACAGAGTACAAAGGTGTACCTTTTGAAAAGACACTGCCCCATTGACAGCTTTTGTACTTTTTTTTCTGAGAGAGGAGCCAAACCAGGAAAAGCGCAAAAATCTAATCACTAGTGAGCTTCTCACACTTTTCTACACAAACTGTTAATCCAGGGTCATTTTTATCCCAGGATTAACAGTTCTGGGGTATATTACTCCATGTTTCACACTCTTTATATTTCACCCTGCGTTAGTAATACAAACTGTTTAATTCTGCCAATGGGATTTGGCTCTGCTTTGGAGCAGGGCCTCATAACATTATAATTAGAAGAAAATAAAATAATGTTTTATTCAGCAAAGATGCATCAAAAGCTACAGTAAAGACATTTATGTTATAAAACTTTAATCAAAGAAAAAAACAAAGTATCATGGTTTCCACAAAAATATTAAGCAGCATAACTTTTCTAACATTGATAATGATAAGAAATGTTTCTCGAGCAGCAAATCAGCGTATTAGAGTGATTTGAAGACTGGAGTAATGATGCTGAAAATTCAGCTTTGTACAGTAATAAATTACAATTTAAAGTACATTAAAACACAAAACAGTAGTTGTTTATAGCTCCAACTTTCGTTCTTGATTAATGAAAACATTCTTGGCAAATGCTTTCGCTTTCGTCCGTCTTGCGCCGGTCCAAGAATTTCACCTCTAGCGGCGCAATACGAATGCCCCCGGCCGTCCCTCTTAATCATGGCTCCGGGTTCCAGAAACCCACAAAATAGAACCGGAGTCCTATTCCATTATTCCTAGCTGCGGTATTCAGCGGCGACGGGCGGCCTGCTTTGAACACTCTAATTTTTTCAAAGTAAACAAGGTTATCTAGAGTCACCAAAGGGACCGGGGGCGAGGCCGGAGCCCCGACACCCCGGATGGGTTTTGGATCTGATAAATGCAAACAAATTTTAATAATGTTTCAAAATAATGTTTGATAAATAATAAGAGCGCTGCAGGATTTCAGTCCTTCATGGCGTAGTGTGTTACCAATTGTTTTCTTGGTGGCTATGGTCCCAGCTGCCTTGAGATCATTGACAAGATCCTCCCGTTTAGTTCTGAGCTGATTCCTCATCGTTCTCATGATCATTGAAACTCCACGAAGTGAGATCTTGCATGGAGCCCCAGACCGAGAGAGACTGACAGTTGTTTTGCATTTCTTCCATTTGCGAATAATTGCACCAACTGTTGTCACCTTCTCACCAAGCTGCTTGGCGATGGTCTTGTAGCCCATTCCAGCCTTGTGTAGGTCTACAATCTTGTCCCTGACATCCTTGGACAGCTCTTTGGTCTTGGCCATGGTGATGAGTTTGGAATCTGATTGATTGATTGCTTCTGTGGACAGGTGTCTTTTATACAGGTAACAAGCTGAGATTAGGAGCACTCCCTTTAAGAGAGTGCTCCTAATCTCAGCTGTATAAAAGACACCTGGGAGCCAGAAATCTTGCTGATTGATAGGGGATCAAATACTTATTTGACTCATTAAAATGTAAATCAATTTATAACTTTTTTGAAATGCATTTTTCTGGATTTTTTTGTTGTTATTCTGTCTCTCACTGTTCAAATAAACCTACCATTAAAATTATAGACTGATCATTTCTTTGTCAGTGGGCAAACGTACAAACTCTGCAGGGGATCAAATAATTTTTTCCCCTCACTGTACATATATATATTGCTCCTTCTATTTAAACTGATTGTCTTAAATAAAATATCACACCAACCTTTAAAGTCAACAAAGCAGCATTTACAATCCATGTTATTTTTGTAATATGATGTATTTGCAATTGAAACAGGATATTCAATCAGAAAAAAATTAGGCCACAAGATTGCATGGTGACTACATTGTGAAAAGTGGTTTGTGACAAGAGGCTGACAAATAGCAGTGCTTAGTGATGTCAGTCCTAAAGGAGTTTTCAAGAAAGATAACAAAGACTAGCTTTTTTTTTTTCCTTTTTACAATAACATGCACAGATGACTCATTCGAAAAGACCATGAATGTGCACTAACAAAATAAATATAGGGTAAATTCTGAATCCATGTTGACTTGAAAAGTTCCAGCAACAAATGAAATGTTGCTAATTTTAGAACAGGACATTCACTACATGCCGCTAAGATACAACAAAGAGGACATCATTTTGATTTAATGTCAGCATGCACACACAGAATGAAAACTCTGAAAGAAGCAAAGTCTTTCAGAGTAAATCAAACTCAACTTTTTTTGTGACAGTGCTGTGTGAATGTCTGCGGAGTATCAACCTGAGCTTTACGATGGCAAATGAGTGAAACAGACCGCAAGAGACTTCAGAGACTAAGATGAAAACTCCCTACGTCAGCTCAGACTCTGCAGAAAAGGAATGCGTCCTCAGGAGCCACATAAATATACCGCAAGCTGCATTTCCACTTTTAACACACAAAAGAGTCTCGGGGCCGTTTGTAGTTCCTAGCATTCCAGTTAGGGCCCATACGAAGGCGATGATGACTGCTCTTTGGCCAATAGAGGCGAGAGATAATAACACATAACTGTGGGTGTTGGTTCCATCCCAGATGATCCACGGATCCAGAGACTTTTAGGAGCCTGTAAATGTGTCTGCAAAGTATCTGTCATTATTAAGCAGTTGAGGCCCTGATATTAGTAAAGCACTTTCAGCCACCGAGAGACATGCCTAGCATACAGATGAAAATATTAAATTTTTAGTAATCTTCCACTTTTTTTGCAGAAAAATAAAATTAGCAAAAGCTGGTTCCAGTAACAACACTCACAGTGAAAAATAGTGCACTGTGAAAATGCTAACTAAACTCAAATGATTTTACCATAGTGCATGATATTTGCAAACAAATACAATTTGAAGTCTGCATCACAAAACCAGCTCTATATGGCTTTTCTGATGTAGTAAACTTGCTCAGTAGCTCACCCGGTACAGCATTACGAACAGTGTTAAAAGAGTTCAAAGATTTGTAGAATCAAGCTAAAATGGCATGGTTGCTTCAGAAAATATATTTTTATCACATGTTTGCTTTTGTTAACATTGTTGGTTAGGTTTATGGTAGGGTTTAGTGTAGGTAGTAAAAGTAATGCACATTTAGTGCAACTCGCTGGACATTTCACTTTCATGTTGCGAAATGTGCAAGAAGCAATGTAATAACATTTTGCTGAAATGTCGCCACAGACACATTTTTCCAATGAACTTGGTATGAAGGCAAAAGTAAATTTATGCAGCAATGCTCACAAATGTCTCTGTTTCTCAAACTGCATTAAAACTCAAAAGACATGCAAACACTTAAAAAATGCAATAGAAATATAATTATAAATGTTAAAAATTATAAACATTTCTCAAACTTAATGATTATGGCTGATTTTTAATATGTGTCCAGCTTCAATTAAGATTAAATTCCTTTAAGCAAAGAATTCAAATGGTTATACTTTTGTTTAACATCACATCTAGATTCGATTTATAAATAAGAATTTCATTAAGAGAGTGTTTCCTCCGTAATTTAATAAGAAAAGAGAGGTAGAGGACAGATGTGGATAATACACATGCAATTGCAATTGATATATTAGTTGCCAATAACTAGAAACTATAATTTATATTATATAATTTATAAAACAGTTTGAAATAATGCACAAATATGGTAACTTTGATGGCCTACAAGCATTAAACAACATATTAATATATGCAGTCACATAAATTATAACATTATGAGCCAATTTACAGGAAATTGTATATACTTCTTTTTTTGTTAAAAGTTATTTGAATAAAGTGAATTAGTTTAGGGCTAGAGCATTCAATCCCCTAAACTACAAACATCTCTGCTCCTCAACAATCACATACACCCACTGCATCATTTTCATCGTGCAACAGAGGCGGACCCAAAGTCAAGGCTGTTGGCTCAATCGCATGCTGTGCTATCTAGCTGATCGGAGCCTGTTTTCTTCCAGAGGTGTTGCGCAGGATCAACACGTCTTAACTGTCATAATAAGCTGCAGACAGACTCGCAGGAAACAGTAGGTCCCTGAAGGCCGCACAGGCTAAGCCGGGCCTGGTGCAGTCCGCATGTCAGAACCGTGCATGTGTTTTCCATCATTAATTAGCTGGGATGTTTGCTGCATGCAGTCACCAGATAACCACAAATGATTATGTAACATTTTTGTCAGCACAGGAAATGCCCGCGCCAACATAAACCACGCGCAGGAATGCGAATGGCCTTTGACTTAGGCCGTGACCCTGAAAACACATTATGAACTTGATCTGATGTTTGTTTGGAATGGCCAAGCTGTTGTTGTCATTGTTTGCATTCCGTCCTCTTGATCGCGACATTATTACTGTTGCCATAAGCTCTTAAAACTTTACAGAGAGTAATGAAACACTTGTATAACTGCGTAACAAATGTTTGATTGACATTATGGCTTAGAAAATATTTCAGTATCAAAGGAGACTCAGCAAAGTTCACCAGTAGTTTGCTGTGACCTCTGTGAAAAGTGCATCATTTGGAAAGTATTGAATTGTATGTATAGGTGTTGTGGTAGTACCATGGTACCAATGATGTTTCAGATGGTAAGACCATGGTACTGCAACTGCTTCTTGGTTTACCAGGGTATTCCAAAAATAAAGTTACTTTCAAAATAGTACCATGCCAAAACAATAGTATGCAGGTCCAAAATACATGTAATATGGTATTTCTGGTACTTATACTTTGTACTCTATTATTTAAAGGTTTGGTTGGTAAATCTGTCATATTTTCAAAAAAGCCTCTTATCCTCAAGGCTGCATTTATTTGACCAAAAAACAATGCAAACATTGGTATAATGTAAAATATTATTACATTGATTTCTATTTTAAGTGTGTTAAAATACTTTTCTGTTTTCTTACAAACTGCTTTGTGTTTGCAGTGCATGTTGTTCTGAGTGGTTGCTTACTTTTCCAAGTCAAAAGAGTCAAATATCTGAAGTCTGAATGCTTAGAAAAGCAATAGTGCACCTCTTCTCAAAAAGCCACATGATTTAATCATTCATTTCCACATTCATTTTTCTGTAGCAAAATCATTCATTTTTTCCACAGCAGCAATTCAGGTCGAGTTATATGCCAGCGTTTAATATGTAAAGTGGTTAAAAAGGAAGAACTGACTTGACTTGAACACAATACTAGTGATTAAGTTTCGGATGATTCCAAAACAAATGAAGCAGCCCAGTGCAAACCTCATGAATATCCACTGATACACTGTAAGATAATATTCCAAACAAACATATTGTCAAAACAGGACTGATAATATAAAGCGCAAGTTGTCCTCTTCTTACAATAACTAGACAAAAGATGACTGTAATCAGGGTAGCCAATGCTGAGATACTACTAGGAGGATCCATCTGACCCTGAAGCCAAGATACTGTCAGTGATGACTATGTGAAGATATTTAAAATGTTGTTTTGCAACCACATCATTTATGTAACACTTCGATAAGACAAATTCCAGTGAAACAAGAGGAAGAGTGTTGAATGCTAAACAGTACCGTGGGTGCGTTTACATGCAACCATATAATTCATTTATAATCAGATTGATGATTCATGTGAACTGACTGAAATTTCAATCAGAATGAAATCTTAAATAAGCTGTTTAATATGAAAATTTTAGCCATGTAAAGCCTTGAATCTCACTACTTTCTTAATTGGGATTCAAAAATACTTTGCAAACACTAGGGCTGGGTGGTATATCCAGTTTGTATGATGTATATTTTATAATATATTTTTTCTAAACTATAAGACTTGAGGCAATACTGCGTTTATATTGATGTACAGTAGTTTGATACAGCGCATCTGAAAAATAGGGTATATGTTGAACGTCACCTGACCAAAGCTGGAAAACAGGTCTCATCTCTTCCGCTTGTCAGAGAACGTGTTAACAGCCGTATTTAATAATGCCATTATATAGACTTTTAAGGCAATCAGTTAAACTAGCTAGCTCTTTTTATTGTTGATGGTTATTGGTCAGTGGAGGAGAGTGAGAAGTTATTTACACGACACTATTTTCAACCAAAAATGGAAAATATTTTATGCGTGTTTTGGGGGGCCTGAAAACGCAAACTTTTTAAAATGGGTTTCAAAGTGCAAGTACCGTATTTGAAAATGATACTGTTATCATGTGTAAATTACAAAAAATATGAATTTGTGAAACTGGCAAAGTCACATGTTTGCATATTATGTGTTCAGTCTATAGAAATACAAACGTCCACAGACGTATAGTATTTCTTTACAAAGTGACGTCGCCAACTACTGGCCAGGCATGAATAATTGTATTATTAGTCATTTTGGTGGATCCATGTGAATTCATATGAACTGAACTTTTTTAGAATCTCAAATTGGATTGCTTTCATTCCGACTGACTGAAATTAGTGCATGTAAATATGTGACCCTGGAGCACAAAACCAGTCTTAAGTCGCTGGGGTATTTGTAGCAATAGCCAAAAATACATTGTAAGATATTTTGTAAGTTTCCTACCGTAAATATATCAAAACTTCATTTTTGATTAGTAATATGCATTGCTAAGAACTTCATTTGGACAACTTTAAAGGCGATTTTCTCAATATTTAGATTTTTTTTGCACCCTCAGATTCCAGATTTTCAAACAGTTGTATCTCAGCCAAATATTGTCCTATCCTAACAAACCATACATCAATGGTACAGCTCTCAGATGATGTATAAATCTCAATTTTAAAAAATTGATCATTATGACTGGTTTTGTGGTCCAGGGTCATATATGAGTAATGCCACAGCTAAGAAACTAGTACACACAAATCTTCAGCAGAGCACATTTCAGATGAGGGACACCACAGCTCTTACCTTTCTTTGACTTAGCACCGATCTTCAGCTTGGAAGGCCATGCAATCTGAGTATCTGTCTCCTCCATGACCTGTGGGACAGAAAAGGGCATACATGTTAAAAGGACCATATTCTAAATTTTTTTTTTCAGGCAGTTCCACTTATACTAAAACATTTAGTTGAGTTTTTTTATAACAGAGCACTGAGCTCAAAATCAGCATATTAGATTAGATTAGATTTCTGAAGGATCATGTGACCCTGAAGAATGGAGTAATGAAGCTGAAAATTCAGTTTTACCATCACAGGAATACACAGGAATTACACTTTAAATGCATTAAAATAGAAAATAGCTCATTTAAATTGCAATAATATTTAACAGTATTATTGTTTTACAGTATTTTTGATTAAACAAATGCAGCCTTGCTGAGCAGAAAGAAACTTCTTTCAAAAACATTGAAAATCCTAATTATTCCAGTCTTTTGACCAACAGTTTATATCATTCACTCTTATTCTATTATATGAGCCTTTTAAAAACTTGCAAAAAAGGTACATCGACTATATGTATAACTTCATCTTAACTATCCAATATTGTGATAAAGCTGCTGCATGTATAGCACTGCTGTTTGTCTTCACTTCCTCTCCATAGTAACGGTCAACATCAGAAATTGGGACCACCATGGTAATCCACATTCCAATAATCTGATGTTGGTCATCTGAATAAAATGTCAAGAGCTTGTCTGGCTAATATGTAATTAATGACATACCACTAATTACTTACAACATCAGAGAAGAGCCAAGAAAAAGAAATGTGCATTCCTGTCAAGATTACATTTTCACAGTACTGAACATGGGAGGAGTTTTTGACCTTTCTTTGAGATTTAGATGACAAGAAAAAGAAAACAACATGCATATACAGGTAATTCATAATCAAAATATTTATCTCTCAACCTTAACAACGCGTAATGATGCTTTGGGAATTTTATTTGGACAAACTAACTTTATTCTATGTGGCTAACCATACTGAAACACCGGTGTTCTGTAAGACATTAAAAGAAAAGTGTTCAAGATTTAGTCAAAAATTTTTTAACTTTTACAAATGTGTCTGTGATGCTGATGCATCAAGCTGTTTTTGAATGTAACGTCCCCTTAAGTCACTATTTGGTTAAATGATTGCAAGAAAGATAAATCACAATTCAGTATGCAAATAGATGTAAGAAAACCAACAAATTGTATTTTTGTCAATGGAAAAAAAAACCTAAGAGAGTGCATCTACTGTAAAAATAAAACCTTTACAAAAATGTTAAAGTCTGTATGTTACAATAAATGGTTTGAGTTCAATTAATTGCAGAAGGGAACATTTTACTCCAAGAGTTGCATGACTGCACTACTGTATATTTTTTAATGCATTTGAAAGAAGCTCACCAAGGCTTAGGTCCATGCCCACCAATGCTGCATTTATGATAAAAAACACAGTAGAGACAGTAATGTTGTATAATATGGAAATATTATTAACTATATTATTAAAAGTAACTGGTTGCTTTTTAAATATACTTTAAAATGTAATCGATTCCTGTGATGCAAAGCTGAATTTTCAGCATTACTCAAGTCTTCACTGTCACAGGATCCTTCAGAAATCATTCTCTTTCATTCTCTTAATATTCAGATTAGCTTCTCAATAGTAAAAAACATTTACTATTGTCATTATTATGTTGAAAACAGTTGTACTGCCTCTCTCTCTCTCTCTCTCTGTATATATATTATATATATATATATATATATATATATATATTTTTTTTTTTTTTTTTTTTTTAATTATTTTTTCAGATTTATTTTTCTAAAAATCTTGTTTGGTGTGTGATGGTTATAAACATTTAGGATGGCATGAGGGTGAGTAAATGACAATTTTCATTTTCTCAATAATTTGTTAGAGGAACATCAATATGGTCTAAGCATTGTAACTAAAATGTTAATAAATCCAGTAAGAATGGATTTGAAAATAACTTATGAACACCAAGTCACCATTTGTTTGCCAAATAACATCAATCCCCCACATAAAGCTGTACGTAATATAATCTGCTGAAACAACCCATGTAACGATCCATATCGCTCTGTCACATATGTTGTTCAGTAAGAGTAAAATAATACCACCCAATTAAAATATCTCAAAGTATCTAGAGCAATAAGTCAAAAATCTCTGGTGGAAACCAAGGAACTATAAATGGAAAACAGAAAATATCCCTCTGAATATTTTCAGCATTACAAATGGAGCATGTAAAAGCCCACAGCCATCGGGAGAGAGTTTGAACAGGATGTGAGGGCCAGTAAAGTGCTTGTAAAAGTCATTGTGCAGCTGTATCTAACGATACCAGCAGTGGCCAGTACAGTCCTGTAGGGTCACTGATTCAGATTGTTGCTGTCTGGTTAATTACAGAGTCTAGAGGTCTTAAAGATGACTCTGAGGTGTCTCTACTAAGTAAGAAGCAAATAAGCTGAAATCATTTTTGGGCAGTAGACACTTCCCAGGGCTCTTACTAGCAGATGTCACCTCTGGCTCTGTTCCAAATCCCAGTAAGCTCCTTCTGTGGGCATCACAAGCACTCCAGATGTGAATGCTGGTCTATATGGTTGGCACTAAACTGCATTATTATGCCTTCTAAGATGCCTTCTTTTTGCTGAATTCAAAATCAATATCGCACAATATTGAAAATCATTGGAAACAGACCATATGACTCTAAACTGGTATTGATGTGTTAGATTTACTTAAAATATATATGCACCATTTTTGCATCACTTTTTTTTTAAGTAAACCCAACTTGGAACAATTTTACTTAAAATAAACATGATAATCTTTGTTATATGAACTTAAATATTTGAGTTCACTCAACATTTTTTACTTAAAACGTGCAACATGATATAATCTACTAAGTAATTTCAAGTTGTGTCAATTTAACATTTAAACTCATTTATATTAAAAATATAATTAACTGAGTTGAACCAAAATAACATTTTAACTAAATTTAGATCTTCAGCTATTGGTCTGCTTACTGCACTGCTACATTTCACTCAGTCACTGTTTATAAAATTTACTTAATGTAGCACTGGGAAAAAAAAACATGCTATTAAAACATGTGGTTCACTTACAAACATGTAAGTAAGCAAGTAAAACAATATGTCCACACAATATATTTATTACCCAAATGAACACAGAGACCTCAATACCTGGTACACCATATACAATGACATAACAATCAGTAAATAGTGTTTGAGTATGAATGGATCATTTTTGAGTAGAAAATGAACTCCAGATGTCACAAAACAGTAAGTCACTAAACCTAACAACAAAAGCAACCATAAAATAGTGTAAATACAACTAGAAAACAGTGAAAAATGTTACCTTTTTAATTATTCATGCCCCAGTGCATGATGGGAAAAACAGGATCATAACTTAAAGAATCCTTGTAAACATAACAAACAATTCTAAGTAAAATATACTTATAAGCTCAAACTTTAATTTCTACAAGCTTAAATTGAGTAATAATATAGAATTTTAGGGCTGTGACGGTGGCAGATTTTTACCACCGCGGTGGTAATGGACCAACTACCGCCGGTGGCGCGGTGTTGTGTATATTTATATATATAATTCTGAAACGCAAAAATAAATAAATGAGGCTCAATCATTTATTAACAAATGTGCGTGTTTATTTTAGCACTTCCTTCAGTGAACACTCAGCCTGCAAAATACTAAAATAAATATCAAAGAAATAATAGTTAAATAGGAAAGTAGCCTTAAATAAGAAAGTTAAATACACCCTGTCTACCTCTCGCGAGCGGCGCGGCGAGAACCCATTATAATCAGTGATACTAGATGCGGCGCGATACGACACGACAAATACCTCACAGTAAACTGCCTCGTCCTATTTATGACGTACTGACACAAAGTTCAAATGTCCTGTGTAGACAGACTCAACGTGTTGTGTTGCGTTGCGATGCGGCGTCCGGTTTAGACACGGTTCACTGTTCCGCCACCAAGCAAGCGGGCGCGTTAACTCCTCGTCTGCACGCGCTCTCTGTGGAATAGGAATCGCGGCGTATGTTGCCACATTTCTTGTTGGCATCTTCCATTTACCGCTGTCTCGTTTGTATTTGGCCAGTTTGGAGAAAGCCTCACCAATACAAACTTGACCAGCCGGGCGTTTGCGATCACGTGAACTTGAAGGCACTTGTACAAACGCGGATGGGTGACATGAATGGAAATGATTCCAGATCGGCGATGTAGTATTTGGTTTCCCAACAAGGTCCATCGCTCATCAGGAAATAAATTTGCTGAATGCAGTATTTTCCTGTGCTCAAACCTGCCAATCTAAAGGTAATTTGTGAATTAGCATAGATTTATAGTCTAAATAAAACAATTTGCAACTGTTACTATTATTACACTTGAACACAAAACTTTGTATTATGCTTGTCATAGAGTGTGTGACGTCACGTGCACTACCGCCGGTGGCAATAGACAACCGCGGTGACAACCGACCACCACGGTGACGCGGTTGTCACGACCACCGTCACAGCCCTATAGAATTTACTTTAATTTTTTAATTATTGCCTGAACTAAATTATTTAATGTAGAAATTACTACATTTTTATGTAGTATTTACTTCACCACAAAATCATTTTTCTCAGTGTACTTATATTTTTTCAAAACTCCAAAAACATACCTACTGTATATATACAATTCACTGCAGTTTCCAACTGAAATGAACACTAGAGGCAGTAAAACTTATATTCATTTTTTACAAAAATTTTGGGCAGATTATCAATTAATAAACTTATTTTTGCACAGTTCCCTCCACAATACTATGTTATGACTTCAGTATGCTAGTACCATAGCACATGATTTGTAAACTAATACATTATGTGATTTTCATCACATAACCAGCTTCATATGTATGGTTTTTCAAATATAGTAAACTTGCTCGATAGCTCACCTGGTACAGCATTACACTTATGAAGCAGAATGGGTACTAGTCACAATGAAATCTCAAAATCCTCTAGCATCAAGTTAAAATGGCATGGTTGCTTCAATAAAAGCTTTTTTTTAATCTCATATTTGCTTTTGCTAATTCTATTGGTTAGGTTTAGGGTAAGGTTTAGTGTTGGTGGTATGTTCATTTCCGAACTGTCATGACATACAACAAACGCAAAAAAAAAAACGATGCCTAATTTACGTTCATCTGTTTCGGATAAAAATTAATGTGCTTTTAGCACCACTCACTATCCATTCTGAAAGTCCTGTGAAAAGTGCAAGAAGCAGCATAACATCATTTTACAGAAACTCGTATGATACGTCAGGATTTGTTGCCTACGAACAGTGTTCAAAATAAGCTTTCATTTCAGATTCTGCCTTCGAAGGCAGTTAACATCAAGGCAGTATGTAATGTTTTGGAACAGTGTGTTGAATGCTAGTGGTGCCACTGTAGGTCTCATATTCCTCTTTTACGGTTCTTTATCAATTACGACTGTGAAGAATTCTGTTTGCTCTGTTTTAGACAGACTCACTCAGAGAACTCTGGCTGGCATCCTGCTATCTAACAATGACCCGCATAAACGCTTCTGTGAATGCTGTTTTTGGCAAAGCTGTGCCCGCTTTAAAGATGATTCAAACAGACCACACACAGCTCCTGAAAACCTACACAGCCAAAACATTTTACATGTTACTGGACAGCTCTGTAACAGCTTTAATGTTCTTACAAATGAAATGGGCTGTTAATTTAACAAGTCCAGAATTAATACTCAGCTCTGGTTGCCCAGAGACATAGTTTCAAGGATATTGTATTTTTAGAGCCAGATTAAATTCCATATTTTTCTATGAATTTATAAAATAGGATGTGAATATTAAGGTGACGGCAAACGCACAAAGAGCCTAAGATATCTTCTAGTCTAATCTAAATATATCTCAAATATGAATAAACAAATGTACAGAAACCTACAACAAAACATTTTGAACATCTACAGCAAAACAACACTCATAAAAAATATAATAATATAATAAGAAGTGCTAGAAATCGATTATTATTATTATTATTATTATTTTTTTATTTTTATTTTTTTTTACATCAAACTAATATTCAAATAAAATACACGATATGACAAAAAAGGTATACATTTAAAATTTCATTTTTATTCTTTGAATTTAAAAATTGGAATGTGAATATAAAGGTGATGACAACAGCACAATAAGCCTACAATATCTGCTAATCTGATAAAATATAGTTCAAATATGAACAAAACATTTTTATAAAAATGTAACATTTTAGCCAAGACATCTACAGCAACGTGGGGAAAAAAGCTAAAAAAAAGAAATTAATTACTTAAATGAATAACAAGCAGTTCTAAAAATTGTTTAAAAAATAATTAATCCAATTAAATACAAATTTAGTACATGATACAAATGACATTTAATGAGAAAAGCCCCCACATGAAGATAATAAAACACCATTTTTGTGGCAGATATATAGACAAAACATGTCTTGTGGGATCAAAATATAGTTATACATTTACATACAATAGAACATAAGCCTATCATTGCCCTTTAATCCGCAGAAATCCATTAAAGCAAAATGTTCCCCTAATTTCTATAAAATAATATGAGTAGATATGCACATAAAACAGAGGTTTTGCAATGGCTTCCCATTAACAAATGTGTTAGAAAGAATAAAAAATGGGAGAAAAAGCTTGACCATCATTTGTGTACACCATGTGCCAGACTACTAAGACATGTTTTTTTTTTTTTTTTTAAAAAGGACTTTGCGTTATATATTAAACCATGCGATTACTCTATGTTTTTGGTGCGAGCACACTCCTGCTGCGCTCCACCGTGAGAATGGACAAAATGATGCAAGACTGTGTTTGCCACCTGTTTCCTGCCCTGGTCCCGCTGTGCGGTGCCACAGGTGTTCGGCAAGGAATTCTGGGACTTAGGACCAGACTCAATTTGGGCCTTAGTTCACATAAACAGCGTTAAGTGTCATTATAAAATACAAGGGGCCTTCTATTGACTCAGCTGATGCTCTGAAGTGTGTTTGGTCCACTGGGTCGGGGTGACATTGTTCCTGTTTTTTATCAAAGTTTGGATACGTAGGGAGCGTGAATTGAGAGTGAGAGAGACACATTATACAAATTCAGCTCAGCATCAGAGACGTTTGACTTGCAGGGTAAGGAACAAGCCTCAGTTTTTACAGACTCATATGGAATGGGAGGAAATGCCTCAAACTGTTTCTGCAGCGGAGGACGGAACTGTATAATATCACCCTGTTTTTCTTGATCTCCTCAAAAATTGCTATCTTTGAAGATACCCTTCCATAAATAGAAAGTATCAGGGGAGTTGAAAAACAAACCAGGGCGCTCTATTCATGCTCACTGAAAACTAAAGCACATCTACTGTTCAGCAAAGAAACCGGATTATTTGCTAAAAGCTGTTTTATAGATCAGTAAATCAACAGTGACTAAACACTCAACGTCATGCTGGCCCTCTGAGCAGCATAAAAACTATATTGCTAGTTTTAATGAATTAAGAAACCAAAACAAGACAAATACTAGAACGCTCCCATCCTGTTATAATCAACAAAGCTGTCACTGCATGTTTATACAGCTTTGTGTGACTGTTTGAGTCTTGCGGTAGAGCTTCACTCTGTTCTGGACCTTCTTGAATACTCTCATTATAATTTAACAGGAGTCTAAAGTCATCTGTTCCAAGAGTGATATTTACCTTACTTTTTCTTTGTTTTTCTCAGCAACTCAAAACTCAATTCAGATCTCAATTGTTATAGACTGGCCATGTTTACATGCACACCTATAATCAGGTTGCAGCCATATTCTGAATATGATGTTTATGAGCAAAATGTTACTTTTGTTAAAGGGGTCATCGGATGCCCATCGGATGCCAAGTTGATATGATTCTTTAGGGTCTTAATGAAAAGTCTTTAACATACTTTGGTTAAAATTTCTCAATGGTAGTGTAAAAAACATCTATTTACCATGTCAAAATCAGCTCTGTTTTTAGCAAGCCATTCTAGTCCATGTTGCTTTAAATGCTAAATGAGCTTTGCTGACCCCGCCCCTCTCTTCTGTGGGATGATGAGCAGTACTGTTTACTTTAGCCGCGAAACTGGCTAATTAGCACGTTATTAGGAAAGGCGATTTACAAAGATTCATAAAAAAACCCCTTATACTCACTTCTAGATGAAGCTGGATCACGAATGATTCGGGCGAACATAGACGCATTTAGGCAGATTGGGGATCGGCGCATTCCCTTCAGAACGAAAGTAATGTTAATCCTCTGCGTCTTCAGCAGCTCAGATGTCGGGAGTAAATGACAACTGCTATATTCATTATTACATCCAACAACAAAGCACCTCAATCGCTTAATCGGAGACGTTCTTGTCTTCCCCTCCACCGGAGTCGACACAATGGCGGACTGATGACAGCTCACTCAGGGCGGGTCTAAGGTAAGACGGCCTTGTCAATCAACTATTGTGGGTGCGGTCTGTGCAGAACTACGTCATTCTGACAGATTTCTCAGAACAGCCTGATTTGAGAAAGGTGATTTTAAAATTTTTAATCATTATAGGATGGATGTGTACACACGCTTGCAACACACATTTATGTTCAAACAACTTGGAAAGTGAATTTTTGCATCTGATGACCCCTTTAATATAGTTTTTTCACAATATTACTACTTTTTCACAATAACTTAATAATAAGGACTCAAACACTTTTAGCCTTCAAAAATGCCTCACATAATAAATGGAATAAGTCAGACAATTGTTAATTTGAATTGGAATCAAATTTTAGGAAATCAGAATTTTTTCTTAAACTAATTCAGGGAATCGGACTGTGGCATTTACATGACTTAATACTAATTAGAATATTGCCAAATTCTGATGAATAATTCTGATTAATGGAATATTGACATGCATGTAAAAGTCACTGACACTGCTTTCTCCTTGCTTAACAAGTACAGTAAATTGTTGGAAAAAAAAATTGGAACAAAATTGTTCAGTCCCATTTTCAAAAATTATAAATCACTTTCACACAATAGTTACAGGCATGTTCTAATCTAACCTTATTTATAAAATGAGTCATAAGAATCCATGTGTGAATAATCAATCCCTTAACTACATGTTTGTTTGTTAGTTAATGTATTAATTATCACTTTGGGGTAAGTTTTCACACATGAATTCTAAAAAACACTGGGTTAAAAGCAACCCAGTTTGGGTTGTTTTTAACTCAAGGGCTGGGTAAATATAGGACAGAACACATTTGGGGTTAATTTTACCCAGTAAATTGGGTTGTTTATTTAACCCATCATAATGGGTTGATTTAACCCAGCGAATGGGTTAATTCATTTTTATTACAATACTAGCTTATTTTTTACTTTATACATGAAATAATGACTCATTAAGGTTAGTTCTTGATTAGTGCATGCCTTAACTCATCATTAGCTCATATTAAAGTAAAACTTAATTTAGGTATTAGTACAGGACTATTAATGTACTGTTATTGTAAAGTGTTATTGGAAAGGGATATCCTATTTATTTTTTATTCAAATCTCCTATTTTAAAACAGGAATATAGATTTGCTACAGCTGAAATGGTTTTCTGGCTTGCATTTCATCTCTTAAAATGATGGATGTCATTAAAAATGGGGAAATTTTCAGAAATAAGCAACCTCTTATTTACAAGGTAAACATAAAGCTGCTTGGTTTATATTTTTAATGTATATAATTGCAAGGCTGTATAATACACTTTAAAACAGTATTGAAAACCTGTTGCTGCAATAGTGATAGCCCATTTCAAATGTTAACTTGCTTTTCTCTTCTTTCTTTTTTGCTCTTAACAGCTCTCACTCGCTGTGGTGAAGTGGCAATGAAATACTGTTCTTGTAAATACTTTCCAGCATTTCAGCAATAAAAGTGTATATCTACAATACATGCAAATTACAGGAAAGTGAAACAGTTACTGTACATTTCTCGGCAGTGGTCAAAATGGATTTAAACTGTGAATTTTCAATCGATCCCTTCTTGTAAACACAGAGATGTGGATTCGGACGGCAGTTGGTGTTAGTAAAAACAGTAGGTAATTCAGCTGGGGATTTTTATGTGGGTGGTGGGAGAAAAACTATGACATTTTGGATTCAAGCAGCAATAAAATCCCTGACTAGCCCTCATAAATCCAGAAAATAGCTTACATTCCCATAAGAAACAATTACCGGGCTTTTGTCAGTTTTTTTCTCAGAGTTTACAGTTTGGGTCCTTTACCTGATAAAATAACACAATTTAAAGTGCTAAGGTTAATAAGCATAACTGGTTTAAGGTCATGAATGTAAACACAAGCATACAGCAAAAATACGCTGCAGGGCTCACAGTGTTTTTAGCTACAGTTCTGTGTATAAAGACAGAAGAAGAGGTTGAAGGAACCTCTGAATCTTGAACCACTGCTGTTTTGCACATCGTCCAAACCTCTGCAGCGATGCTCCTCTGAGGTTCTAAGCTGCCTGGACATCTAGACAAACGATCAAAGGAAACCTAAGCTGTTAATTGCCTATAATAAAATTTGTCATTTAGAAACTTGGACAGAACAAGGCCATTATTTTCATTGATGGTATCCATGATCAAAAAGCACATAGCTAAATGGCCAGATATCTGTCACTTACATGGCTGAGCAAAGCATTACTCATTAGCATAATAGAAACCAGCCCTTTTGGAATAAAAAGCCTGAACCTCCGACATATATTATGACCATCAATATGTAACCACCTTGTTTCTGTATGAGTGAGTGACTCCTTCACTCAAACATGCTTTTATGACAAATGTTACAAATCCCAAAGGAAAATGAGCTCAGAGGATTTAATATTCAGTGGCACAGAGTTCCATTTTTAACTCTGACTACTTGCTTTTTTTAATCAATCATCATCTAATGTGCTCACATTGATCTACACCCCATTTCAAATAGCTTCGCTTAGGATCAAGGCAAGAAAGCAAGCCATTCTTCAAACTGTAGAACATTTCACAATGGAAATGTTTACAGCACAGTTTCTGTGGGATGAATGGAGTCTCTAGAGCCCCAAAGAGCTGTTAACTCATCAAAGATGTGTGTTTTGCTCCTTTGAAGGGATACAACGGCGTCCAACGAAAGGAAATGTACTATCACATTCAAAACAGCTCTCTCGATTTGAGTTAACGAGAACTTATAAATAATATTCCGACCTCACACACACACACACACACACACACACACACACACCCTGATCCAGGCTTGGGAAAATCCCTCGCCTTTTGTTTTGGAAAAAATGCGCGGTACAAAGGTCAAAAATAAGTCCGGCCAACCAGAGCACTTCATTATTACGCTCAGCGGAAATCAGGCAGACAGACAGTGAGCAAGAGCGAGTCAAGTCATCTATCATGAGGCGCGGGAAATGCCTGGCAATATTACAAACTGGCCGAGTAATTCCATATGATCCCTGTCGCAAACAGATTCTCTTATATCTGTGTGAGGCACAAACACCCGCTGAGGGCCAGAAGTTTGATCCATCGCGCCAGCACACGGAGGCTTACCTCACAGCTCATGTGTCACATCCAGCGAACGGGATTGTGGGTGGAGGGCTAGCAAACGGCCCAAATCAGTGTTTCCATGAGCGCACGCCTTCAGCGTACTGTGCGAGATGTTGTTGCTCACCCTGTGCATCGTTAAGATTGGCATCCTGCACGACTGACGAATCATGTTTGTTTTTCTATAATTCATGACATCTTGTCAAATAAAGAAGGCAAAACTCAGACTCAGAGGAGAATGGGGCCAAATGTTTTCGTAGACAAAAACAAGGATTCAACAGCGAGGAGATATTGAAAACAGGTAGGATCAGGAAAGGGTGAGAACATCACAGGTGCAAATTAGTAAATAAATTCTTCTGTGGAACACAAAATAAGACATTTTGTAGAATGTTCATGTTGCTCTTTTTCATGCAATGAATGTAAATGGTGACCAGAGGCTGTCAAGCTCCAAAAGGACACAAAAAAGAGACCATAAACTCATCATGAAAGACTTGTGCGCTTCTAAAGCCATACAATAGAGTTCTGCAGGAATTATGTATTTTTTTAGGCCAAAACCTGGAGACAAATTAGAATTTTAGAACTTTCGTTTCCATCCTGCTGATGGGATTTTTTGAATGGGGTTTTAGTTAAATGCCTGAAATAAGGTCTGTCAAGCAAGATATTTTCTGGTTTATTTTATGACATAAAATACATCACTAATAGCCATTTGAGATTTTTTTAAAGCTTTTGCTAACAAATGGTTAAACAAGTGCAGTGTCGATCCTAATGGGGGGGAGGGGGGCTGTTTGGGGGTGAGTTATGAATGAATGAAACGCCTTCTGTGTTCACTCCGTCTCAAATAGCGCTCACAGAAAGCGCTTGAGAAACAGTGTCTCTTCCGCGGCTCGGTACGCTTTCAACTGGTTTTTTTTAGTCTCGAGCAAGAGACTGTATGACATTCACGTTACATGATTTGACTGATTTTTATGTAGAGAGGGTGACAGCACACCGCATTAAAAGAAATGAATATTTATGTTTTCATAACCGCTGGCCAAATTCAAAAATGAAACTAAAATTAAATCATCTTTGAGAGCAAGGGGGCCCCCTGGTGTTTCGGGGGCCCTATGCAGCTTGCGTACTTTGCGATAGGGAGGATTGGTTCTGCACAAGTGGGTACAACTTTTGCTACACAAACTTTATCTCACCGAACAGGAAAACTCACTCATTCAGTCTTCTGCTTGTACACTGAAAAAAAAAAAAAAAAAATGCTGACGTTTACAGTAAAAAACCGGCAGCTGTGGTTGCCAGAACTTCACCGTAAAAAATATGGTAAGAACATTTTAGGTTTTACAGACTTAACAGCTTTTCCACAAGCTGAGAAGGAAAAATACTAATATATAGAAGGTGTACAGTATCATTCAAACAAAAACTAACCACCACCATGGTAACATGCATGACACTAAAATAACACAATAAACATTAATTTAACAACATTAGATGTAAGATAAAATCCTAATGTACACAAGTGAGGAGAAAAAAACTAAGAAGAAACATGGTTACTTTAATGAAAAAACATCAAATATGTTGTGTCATGCAGGGAATTCTGGGAGTGTCAATTTACGGTTTTTCACTGTAAATTATACAATGACCTTTTTCTTTTTCACTATCAAAAACAGTATTTTACTGTAAGATTACATTAAATGTTTTTCACCATATCTAGTATGGAAACTTACTGTTAGCCAGTTAACAGGTTTTTACTGTAGCTTTTTTACAGCCTTTTACTGTTAAAATGACGATCATTTTTTTACAGTGTACAGCATCGTGTTCATAATCACATTCTTGCAAACTATTCTAACTCAAACTTTCAGAGAAAATGTTTTTAAATAAAGACTGAAAGACTGAAAGTTGTTGGACGCTTAATTGTGGTGAAGCTTAAGTCATGTTCATTTATAGCCTACATTTGGCTTTTTACTTCTGGTGATATTTATGCTCCAAATTTAAAAATTGTGTTAATTTTTGAAGATTATCATGATGAACAAAACATGCAAAACAGCAATAATCCAAAAGAGATTTTTTTTTTCTTCAGGGAAACCAGGGTGATGCTAACTTCTGAGCCGCCCTACAAAAATACGCCACTCTATAGTTTTCCATGCTAATTAGATTAGAAATTTAAGTTCATAATTTATTGAAAATCATGCTTATCACCCATGGTACCCATTCAATTTCACTGTATTGAAAACAGCAGCATGGACATTCTGAAAAATAACTCTTTTTGTTTTTTGTCCCACGGAAGATAGAAAGTCATACAAGTTTATTGAGAAAGACATGATGAGTGAATGACAACACAATTTTCATTTCTGGGAAATTACTCCTTTAATAATCACAAAATATAATGAATGTACCTCAGAGGGAGCTCAGATTTCAGACACTTTTAAAAGCCCAGTATGAGATCGATTAAATTATGGCACACAGTACAATACAGGTCTTTATACAGACAAGTGCCATGTTTACTTTTTGCACCCACCCTTCTTGTTAAGGCTTTTCATAGTTGATCCAGCCAGCATGCACCTGCTTTTCATTTCCCTCCCAAAATTCCACATCAGCCTGTTGACAAATAACTTCACAACAGTTTACAATTCATCCTCATTCTATAAACAACTGAGGGTTTGAGGGGGCAAAGAAGAGTTTATAAAATGAGTTAGCAATGAAGGTAATCCATACCAGAGATGAAAAAATGCATCATGCAAGACCAGAGGAACATTTATCAATTAATTTCATTGTTTAATTTGCCTAAAAAAATAATCTAACTACACTAAAACACAGATGTTCACATTTTCTGAGTCACACAAGCCTGTGTCGCCAAAGTGCTAGTGTGGACAGTGTCAGAGCATTGCTATAAGCGTTGATAACGTCTTCTGATTGTTCATTACCAAATTACTATGCCATTGTGAGTGTTTTAAGAGTGGTTTGTAGGTGGTTGCTTACTGGTCCAAATCAAAACAGCCTCTATGATATTCTAGGCCCTAAATATGGGACTTATAGTATTTTCTAGGGCTGCTCGCTTTTTGGGGGAAAAAATAAATTGCAGTTTTTTTTTTTCTGATAAAAAGTGTGATTGCGAATTAAAATCTGATTAAAAAAATGCTTATTTGTAGGGCTGCACAATTTGGGAGTTTTTATATCTGTGTTAAATATATTCATTTTTATTCAAGTCAAGAATATTATTTAACATCACAAGATCATTTACATTTATTCATTTAGCTGACGCTTTTATCCAAAGCAACTTACAATTGCTATATATGTCAGAGGTCGCACGCCTCTGGAGCAACTAGGGGTTAAGTGACTTGTTCAGCGACACATTGGTGTCACACAGTGGATTCGAACCCGGGTCTCTCACACCAAAGGCATGTGTCTTATCCACTGTGCCATCCCACCCCATAATCAACCTAAATAATTAGTTTAAACCAACAAAACTAAATTTAAGGTAATATCAGGTAGCTTTAAAAAAATGTTTTCCACCAACCCTAAGTACGAGCAATAAAAGGTCTAATAGTGATGCATGCATGCATGCATTTTCAAACACCTCTAATAAATTAAATCAATGAAACATTCTTTCATTCAGTACTGAAAAAGCATAATGCAACAAAAGCAAAACTAGTTGGCAACTAGAACACAATCTACAAAACAATTATTTACATAGCAGTATGAGTAGCTAAGCCAATATTCTGTTAAAAACTAGTTAACATTGCTGCATTCTTTCAGAGAGATGAGGCGAGGTTTCCTGAGGTTTTGCTGTTACCTGATCGGAGCTCTCAGCGTGAGGGAAACGACTAAGGAAAAAGGGCTGAATCCCATCATTGTGCAGAATCACGGAATACCCGATGGCGCAGACATGAAAACACAGCAGCCATGATGTACAGGAATGCAATGTTGTTATTGAAAACACACGTAATTTTAGCGGACTGGTATCATTCTACCAAAGACATGCTCTTGGGGCGTGGGATGCTGAGTTGGCAGAAATATTTTCCTCACAGTCAAAAAACTCCTTTAAAAGAAGTCTTTTTTTATTTTAATTTTTAAGAATTTTTTTTTTTTTTAAATGGTTTGTTGTGAGATCATTTCTGAGGTCATTTTCCATGAATTCATTTGTGTCTCTGGGTGCAGGCTGAATTTCACCTAATTACATAGTGTGTTTAGATAAAGTATTTGTTTTCAGCACAAGTATGTTGACGTGAGCAGAAAAATAGCACTCTTATATCTGTTGATCACATTTACAAGGTTCCTTAGGAGATACACTGTATTATTTCACAGAAGAACTATTATATCCTTAATTTTTAATGTCCCCTAATACAGATGCAAAACAGGGCCCATCCAAAAGTCTATACCTTGGCGCATGAGCAGAAGTTTGCAGAAGGTGCAAAATGGCTGTAAAAGATGCATTCATGATCCTTCTGAAAATTAGATGGCCTACATTGTAAGCAGTAAATAAAAATTATTTGAGTTTTACAAGATTTTAGTTGTTTTACTTCAAAATTTCAAATTTAAAGGAATAGTTCACCAAAAAATGAAAATTTGCTGAAACTGTACTCTCCCTAAGGCCATCCAAGATTTAGAAGAGTTTGCTGAAATTGAGCATTACATCTCTTGCTCACCAATGGATCTTCTGCAGTGAATGGGTGCCGTCAGAATGAGAGTCCAAACAGCTAATAAAAACATCACAATAATCCATAAGTAATCCACTTGACACATGAAGCGTAAAGCTGTGTGTTTGTAATAAACACATCTTCAAATCATTGTTTCCAGATAAAATATAAGCACTCTATTCATAATATTGCTTTCTCCAGTAAAAAAAAGAATTCTGATTCTGTCTGAATCAGAAGAGAAATCTGCAGAGATCTAACAACGTTTACAAGTGAAAACAGTCCAAAATAGTTCTAAACAAATATGTGGTGTAGATTGTGATGTTTTTATCAGTTGTTTGGACTCTCATTCTGACGGCACCCGTTCCATTCACTGCAGAGGATCCATTGGTGATTTTTTTTCTGATGAATTAACAAACTCATCTACAAACCCGATTCCAAAAAAGTTGGGACACTGTACAAATTGTGAATAAAAACAGAATGCAATGATGTGGAAGTTTCAAATTTCAATATTTTATTCAGAATACAACATAGATGACATATCAAATGTTTAAACTGAGAAAATGTATCATTTTAAGGGAAAAATAAGTTGATTTTAAATTTCATGGCATCAACACATCTCAGAAAAGTTGGGACAAGGCCATGTTTACCACTGTGTGGCATCCCCTCTTCTTTTTAATAACAGTCTGCAAACGTCTGGGGACTGAGGAGACAAGTTGCTCAAGTTTAGGAATAGGAATGTTGTCCCATTCTTGTCTAATACAGGCTTCTAGTTGCTCAACTGTCTTAGGTCTTCTTTGTCGCATCTTCCTCTTTATGATGCGCCAAATGTTTTCAGGCAGAAAAAGATCTGACTGCAGGCTGGCCATTTCAGTACCGGATCCTTCTTCACGCATTGCTGATGTTGTAATTGATGCAGTATGTGGTCTGTAATAATATAAGAAATGCAGCATTTCCTGAAAGAGACGACGTCTAGATGGGAGCATATGCTGTTCTAGAACTTGGATATACTCTTCAGCATTGATGGTGCCTTTTCCAGATGTGTAAGCTGCCCATGCCACACGCGACTGCGTAACCCCATACCCATCAGAGATGCAGGCTTGAACTGGAGCGCTGATAACAACTTGGGTTGTCCTTGTCTTTAGTCCGGATGACATGGCGTCCCAGTTTTCCAAAAGAACTTCAAATTTTGACTGCCTGACCACAGAACAGTTTTCCACTTTGCCACAGTCCATTTTAAATGAGCCTTGGCCCAGAGAAAAACGCCTGCGCTTCTGGATCATGTTTAGATATGGCTTCTTTTTTGACCTATAGAGTTTTAGCCGGCAACGGTAAAATGGCACGGTGATTGTGTTCACCGACAATGTTTTCTGAAAGTATTCCTGAGCCCATGTTGTGATTTCCATTACAGTAAAGTATGTGATACAGTGCCGTCTAAGGCCCGCTACGGGCATCCAGCATGGTTTTCCGGCCTTGACCCTTACGCACAGAGATTGTTCCAGATTCTCTGAATCTTTGGATGATATTATGCACTGTAGATGATGATAACTTCAAACTCTTTGCAAATTTTCTCTGAGAAACTCCTTTCTGATATTGCTCCACTATTTTTCGCCGCAGCATTGGGGGGGAATTGGTGATCCTCTTCTCATCTTGACTTCTGAGAGACACTGCCACTCTGAGAGGCTCTTTTTATACCCAATCATGTTGCCAATTGACTTAAGTTGCAAATTGGTCCTCCAGCTGTTCCTTATATGTACATTTAACTTTTCCGGCCTCTTATTGCTACCTGTCCCAACTTTTTTGGAATGTGTAGCTCTCATGAAATCCAAAATGAGCCAATATTTGGCATGACATTTCAAAATGTCTCACTTTCAACATTTGATATGTTATCTATATTCTATTGTGAATAAAATATAAGTTTATGAGATTTGTAAATTATTGCATTCCTTTTTTATTCACAATTTGTACAGTGTCCCAACTTTTTTGGAATCGGGTTTGTACATCTTGGATGGCCTGGGGGTTAGTAAATTTTCATAAAAAATTCGTTTTTGGGTGAAATAATCCTTTAATTCCATGTTACATGCCAATTCTTTGTAATTATTTGTGAAATGTACTAGCAGTTTCTGAGTGAAAATAGTTTCAAATTAAATCCTACATCTTTTTTTTTTTTTTTTTTTTGTATGGAGGCACGGAGTCCATGAGACTGTAAATCCACATTTAGGGTGTCGTTTGAGAAATGGTCATTGTTAACACACTGTTCACGATATGGTAGGTTATGTTTGTTTGAAAATCAGGAACTGGCGTTCCTGGAGCTTCGCATCAGCTGCGACTACCAAAATTTGTGGCAGCCCAAGGCTTACGGAGCAGCCAGCTGTATCTTCCAGAACAGGCACTTTCCAAGCTCTCTTAAATGGGTCTGATTATTTTCCCACACCTTACAGGTTAAAACAAATGGAACTTTGACATGGACTGTATTTCATACCAATATCGACTTGCCTGCGAGCATGTTTATTTTGAAGGCCAGCACGCTCTGATTCAGGTGCTGAATCTCATTCCTGCCCTGAGCTGTCTGGCTTCTCCAACCTGTATTTATTCACAGCCTGCCAATTAGGCCGGCAAGTGTTCGCCCCAAAGACTGTTCTACCCCACTGAATCCAAATACACCAAGTGTGCTTGTTTTGGCGTGGCCATAAACGCACAGGAGACCTGAATTGTGTATCCTTCAGGAAAAGCTGTTGTGCCACGAGTCTGACTAGCTCTTGAAGCAAATGTGATTTATCACACACTTCACACTTTTGCACGGACTTCCTGTACACTTTTGCAGAGATCATTTTGAATGTAATTATTTTTCCATTTTATGATGCAGATTTTTAACGGGGATTTTAGCGTTGCCAAGTAAAGTAAGTAAAGTATCACATATATCACTCATGTAATTTTGGATTTTTTTTTGTTTTTGATTTAGAATAAAACTGTAATATTTAATATGGTAATAATTCAGCACCAAAGGAACACTACCGTTCAAAATAATAATCTTATGCTCACAAAGGCTGCATTTATTTGACCAAAAATACAGTGAAAATAGTAAATGTGAAATATGACTACAATTTAAAGTAACTGTTTTCTATTTTACTATATTTTAAGATTGGAAAAACTGAATTTTCAGCAGCCATCACTACTTCAGTGTCACAACAGAAATCATCTAAAAAACTGAATAGCCATCATAAAAATCTAATATTTTACTAATTTCTCAATTTGTTACCAGTCCTAGAACAGAGTTTGAGAAATTTTACATTACATCATGGATCCTCTGCAGTGAATGGGTGCCGTCAGAATGAGCGACCAAACTACAGATAAAAATATCACAATAATCCACAAGTAATATAAGTGATCCATGCAAGTTTGTAATAAACAAATCCATTATGATGACGTTTTTAACCATCTTTATGGTCAAAAACCAGCTGTAATATGAGTCATCTAGTCTAATACGAGTCCGCTTTCTCCAGTAAAAAAGTTGTCTTTTGATTTAGGAGAGAAATATTCTCAGATCAAGCACCATTTACATTGCTCTTTAACACTGCAAAACAGTTCTAAACAAATATGTTAGTGGATTTTAATGTTAGAGGACAACAGGGGATGGACTTTTTCACAGGAGGAAGCATTATTATGGATTATGGTTAAAGTTAAAACGCCTTGATAATGGATTTGTTTTTTTACAAACATGCAGCTTTTCAGTTCACAAGATGTTATTTGATTGACTGGAGTGGTGTGGATTACTTGTGGATTATTGTGATGTTTTTATCAGGTGTTTGGACTCTCATTCTGATGGCACCCATTCACTGCAGAGGATCCATTGGTGAGCAAGTGATGCTCATCTACATCTTGAATGGCCTCAGTCTAAATTTCCATTTTTTTTTGGTAAACTATTCCTTTAATGTGTCACAATGTACTGCCATTGTATTGAATTCACCCAGCTTTAACATTCCTTAAATGATCTCCTTTTGTGTTCTGAAGAAAAGAGAGAAATTCATACAGGTTTGGAATGACAGAATTCTTATTTTTGGATGAACTGTCCCTTTAAAGAATGTTAGGCACAATGCACAGCAGAGTGACTATATTCCAGGGCTCGCAAAATTTCAAAATCCCTGGTAGCCCTTCGGGCAGGTAGCCTACTCTTCAGATTTTGGTAGCCCGAAAATTAATTTAACTAGCCCAAATAAAAAAAATACCATAAATGTCAATCAAAAACATTTTCAATACACAAATATCAATGAATATCAAGGAAAGAGTTTTATTTTACTATTTACAGGGTATCTGCTAAATTTTTAAAAATCAATTTAAGGCAATTTATGACTGAACTGCGCAAGTAAAATGAACACCGTATGAGGGGGGTTGGGCAATATCTATGGTAACATATTAAGCCATAAAATGACATGATTTACAATTCAGATACAGGTTTTCACAAAAACAAAAATCTTATAAAAAGGTATTTCAGCCTTTGAATCATTTTTATGAAAAGGGATAAGTCAAACATATGAATTATTATATTAAATTTAAAACATAAATATTACTGTCTAAATTGTTTAGATTTTTAGAAGGAACTTCTTTCACATTTACAACTCTATGGGTCGATCTAAACATAAGATAGGCTTTTTGGAAATGCAAATTCATTCTCTGCCACAAGGTGGCGCTTTAAGAGCGGCCGCTGAAATAAAGCGGTCCGTTCCCCCGGTAACGGCTGTAAACAAAGCAGCACCGGGCTCATATCAGGCATTTTATAGGTAAGATTAAGTGAAAATGCCAACGACACGTTTCTGAGTACAGTCGGTTCCCTTCAGAGACACATTCACATAAAGACATCCGTGCCTTGTTTTGACTTTAAGGCCAATTCACACCGCACAGACAAACCCCAACAAACTCCAACAAACTAGTCTGTTGGAGTTTGTTGGATCAGTGTGTTACCGCTGTTGGCGTTGGTTGGCGTTGGTTGGAGTTCGTTGGAGTTTGTTTTCAACCGACTGAACATGCTTATAGATATAGAGTTGGTCAGTGTCCGTTGGTGCAGTGTGAACATGACAGTTATTTTTCAAAAGATTCTAAATCCAACGGCCAACTTGAGCCAACTAGTTTGTTGGAGTTTGTTGGAGTTTGTCTGTGCGGTGTGAATTGGCCTTAAAACGTGCAGCGCTCATATTTATTCAATGACATAATTGCCTTTTGAACTTTAATCCAGCCATATCGCGATTCTTGCCTTTCCACCCCCAACTGTAAGACCTCTTGAAATTACAATTAAGACTTTTCTTATACCATTTAACGTATTTTTTAAGGCCTTAAAAACTTCCTGCCCTGTATTTAAAGTAGCACGTCGGGCAGGGCGGTGATACATTTTGGTAGCCCGACTGGAAAACACAATAGCCCCGGGACGTCGGGCTAGCGATTTTGCGAGCCCTGTATTCACAATACAAGATGCGTGTCTCATATATTATATATTATTAAACAGTTCCTACAAAATATTCTTAATCACAAGACCTAGAAAGTGCTGTCATTTCCTCTCGAGATTGGTATGCTAAACTGTAACAGGCACAATATTTGCAATTACACAAATGAGAAAATCAAGTGAGCCTCTTTATGTTGCCAAATACATCATTTTGATTCAAATTTGTAAATACATACTGGGCATACAACGCTAGTTATTGAAGTCCCGTGTTTATTCTATTACCGCAATGGTAGTATTTTGAGGCTTGAGAACCGCAAAGCTGTTGCACTGCTGTATCATGCAGCACTAATTGCAGTATGTCCTTCAGTAGAAATAATTACACATGCAACATGATGCTAACCTATTTTCGAGCGCTGCATGCGGATGCCAAAGCAATGTGGTTTTCCTTACCTTTTGAAAGAAGTCCTCACCTCCGTTGACTCGCCCCTCCGTGGCAGCTGCGGAGAAGAATGGGACATTTCAGAAGAAGTGTAACATCAGGAATCACTTATGCTGGCGTATTAACAAAATCAGCAATTCATATCAACACATTCTTCCACATGGCCTTGGGTGGAAAAATGTCTGTGCAATTTAGGCAGGGCGCGGGTCATTTTCCTGTCCATTTGCAGCAAGTCACCTCTGTAGAAAAATCAATGCATTACTACTTTCTAAAGGTTTATGCAGTATTGTAATACATTTTGGGACACTACATTTAGAAGGTTTAAATGAAGCGCATCTTTTTAATGTAGATTGTGTGGTGCAGTGAGTAAAGCTGTGGCTTCATTTGAACCCCATCTAGGGGTTCCAATAATTCTTCTAAAAGATCAGGCTTTTCCAGACTTTCCAATTTTTTTTTTAAAGTAACCCCTGAGATTTTAAGTTAATATTTCAATAATTTAATGTCACATTTGCATGTTCATGGTTTGCTAATGGTCACATGACACGCAAGTAATCATTTTTTTAGCATTTTGAGTCCTTATTTTGATTGTTTTTATCTTAAAATATTTTATAATTAGACTTAAAATATAAAAGTTATAAAATAAAAAGACAAATACATTACTGTTGTAACTTACAATTGTGCTATAAAATAACAATTGACTACTTGACATTTATTTAATATTTATATAATAAAAATTTAATATATTTTTTTATTAATTTTTATGAATTACTTTATTTTACACTGCAAGTTACAACGTTAATATTTATGTCTTAAATTCTTCACTTTCAAATGTTCAAATCTTCAAGCTTTTATTTTGGCAAAATACAGACTATATACTTAATTAAATCACAGCCTTTATTTTGATATTCACACTAAGCTTTTAAGATTTTAAAAGATTTTATTTTTATTGCAATTAATTTTGCAGCCTGATTTATTTAAATTGTACATTCAATTTAATTATTAGCTTTTCATCAACTGATTTGGGAAACCCTATTGTAGATCATGGGACTACCAACAGTAAGTAATGCATATGATTCTCCACAAACCGATATATACACTAAATTCACGGTTTTGTATAAAAGCATCCACTAAATGTGAAAATGTAGATGTAACCCACATGAGACAAGTAAACTGACATGCTTGTTTGGTTTTCCAAGAACATATGATTTAAGTTAATCAATAAAATACAAAACCATGCCTTTTTCAGCAAATTTGGATATTGTTTAAAGACTTCAAAACCACAAAATGCAGCTGTCGATAGACGTCTACAACTTTTTTAGTTCAGATTTCTCCAGATCAGGAACATGACCTACATTGAGAGATTCAGGCATAGTCTTGTTGGGCCAAGCTTTAAAATGTGTGTCTACTGTAATCCAGGCAAATGTGATGTGTTTATTTATATCCAATGAATTACAGGGAGAGTTTTTTTTCAGAGCAGATTGACTAAAAATTGCTCAAACCACAGGCACCGGCTAAACCAGTCCTGCTTTACCGCTAAGACGTGCTATCCAGCGGAGGAACCTCTGGAAGCCCTGAGAACAAACTGAACTCTACAAATTAACTACGTTCAGAGAGAAAACAGAATTACTCATTTTTTCTGTGATTGGCCAAGAAACAAACCCAAACAGGATCTAATGGATTTATGAGACTGTGGAAAGACCTCAGGAAACTTTTCATAAACACCATAACCTTCTCAAAAAAAAAAAAAGAACAGAATTTGACCGTTAAACTCCATATTGCTCAAAACTTTTGATGTATGGCCACCATTTACCAATGACAAGGGTGGTCTGGACACCCACAGTTTGTTCTCTCACTGTTTGATATTGCACACAAAACTGGAAAACACAATCAGATCCTATCAGATTGCTCGACCAATACACAACTTTTCACATTCCTGTAGATCAAACAGTAGAGCATTGCGCTAACAACAGCAAAGTCATGGGTTCAATTTCCGGGAAATGCAATAAACTGTGAAATATATACCTTGAATGCAAAGTCATTTTGGACCATCAATGTAATGTACATGTAAATTTCAGGAGTTGGTTCACAGCTTTTCAATCACAAAATCATGTTTTGGCAACATTTTGGCAATAAAACAGCAAAACACACACACACATACATATCATACATATATCAGCACTTCACCATGACCAAAAATTATGCTAGAGTAGCAATATGCACAATTTGTTCTGCTAAAATACTGAGAAGAGACTCGTTGCCAAAGAACTTGACTACGACTGGTTTAATTGATCACCTGAGAAAAGCATAAAGAGTTTAATTACACAAATTTAATCACCGATACCTTTATTTTCAGCTTTGGGTTTTGGCTAAATGAAAACTTTAATGTGCAAAATTAATTTCAGTGCATCACTAGTTACTGGGTTGATATTATGAGCACTTCGAACTAACTAATTATCGGGCTTGCCAACGTTTCCCAGGTTTGTGGCATTCAATATTTGAAAGATTCAGTGTCGATCAGATGGTCAGGTCTTGGCCAAAATAAGCTGTGGAACAGATAGTCAAAGATCTTACTTTGAAAGTTTCAGACTGAAGAAGACTGTTAAACATTAAGGTTCTTTATTGCCATCTAAGGTTCCATTAAGAATATTGGAACCTTTCCATTCCAAAAAGGTTATTTTAAGTGGAAATAGATTCTTTAGATTACTATTTGGTTCTTTGAGGAACCAAAATTGTTCTTCTATGGCAGGGGTGTCCAAACTCGGTCCTGGAGGGCCGATGTCCTGCAAAGTTAACATCCCTGCCTGGATGTTTCAAGTATACCTAGAAGACCTTGATTAGCTGGTTTAGGTGTGTTTGATTAGGGTTGGAGCTAAACTCTGCAGGACACCAGCCCTCCAGGACCAAGTTTGGACACCCCTGTTCTATGGCTTCACTGTGGTGGACCTTTATTTTTAAGAGTGAATCAAGAAGGTCACACAAGTTTGGTATGACAAGAGAGTGAGTAAATGATGACAGAATTTTGTTTTTTATGTGAACTATTCTGTTAACATATTTCATCTTCACAATATTTTTCTAACATGTTTGATAGGATAGGCATCATTAGAAGCCATTGTCAAATAGACAATAAATGTACGCCTGTGACTGCACATCAGCTTACTTCTACATTACTGCGCCAAGTTACTTGTAATAAATGGAAAACACTGGTGTAATTTATTCTATAGCTGTCATTGCCATTTTATAAAAGCAATAAGCCACACAAGGCAGTGAGTTACTGTGATTTTACCACACATAAGGGGTTTGCCCACAGAAAGGTACATTTAAGATATTTTTCATCATAACTACACTTGGGAGGTCAGGCAACTGCTGTTCACTGTTCTTCACGCCAACTTCTGTATAATAGCTTCAAAGACAGATATCTTTTTGTAGTTGACATGATTTTTACTTGGCACTTAGTGTCTTACTGCTTAGCACAGCGTGCCAACATAAGCCAAAGCCTTATGGAACATAAGAATAAATCAACAAAATGCTCAGCTCTACACTTAAATGTCAAGACTTTGTCCGTCATCATATACAGTGAATATAAAAACATATCTATGAATTGCTGGCACAGGTAAAACATTCATTCTTTTCTAAGATGGGCTGTGTTCAGGGAACGCTTCCCCAAAGCAGATTAGTGGCCCAAATGTCTTCTTTGTGACTAGATTTCTTCCCTTCGGAGCAAAGTGCAAAGTTAAAGAACATAGCGCTGCCAACATCCTCTCATGCAAGGCTGGCGGTTAACCTCACTGTAAGCAAAGAGGGCCACCAGGTTACTGAGTCTGGATAGGCTACACCGGTATGAGAGGAGGCTTTTATAAATGGGTTTTGTGTTTTATAAAGAACATAATCTTCATGTAATATCTCACACCATTATGGGAAAGCTAAACAGCACTCATCTTGGTCATTTCCTCCACTTATGTCAGCTTATATTAGGGTGTATTATGATACCTGGCAATGCATCTAGAAACTGAATAATTCCAGTTTATAAATGTATATAAATGAGGTTTACTTATTGTTGATTATACTGAGTTTGTATTTACAGGATGACAACAGTTTTATTCAATGCATTTTCAGGATGCACTGATATTATTGATGAGGCAATAATTATTTTCAAATTACAGCCAATGGCAGTTAAATTAATCATTTTTCATTTTCATAATCATTTTAAATACTAAAAGAGAATTTAGGAATCACAAAATTGTAATGTACAGAACGGAAAAAAAAAAAAAAACATTTTGGGGAAATCCAAGGACATCCTCATTTGTAAAAATCCTAAAAATCCATAAAATTTTCTTTGAGGGTTAGGGTTTTGTTATAGTATGTATAATTAGCTTAGTATAAAAACATAAGTAATTTATGGTATATCACCATTTAGATAATAAAACGTGTTTGTATTTGTGTGTGTGTGTGTGTGTGTGAGCGTAAACACATAAATAAAAATATTGTTATTTAATAATTCCACAGCCTAAGAGCAATAGCATAAATTTCATAAGTCATCACAACCTAAAACTGAGTGAAATAATTCAGTCTCACCGCATTGTAACTGTTGCTATTATGACATGTTTTCAGGTTTATAAAATGTTGAAAACGTATTTATTCAAATTACATTGCCAAGATGCACTATTTTATCAATTTAGTTAATGACATTTTATTGGGATTAATGTGGCCTGTAGGTAAAATGTTTATAAAATGTTTACCCTTTCATAATTTTCATTTTTTGAGCCATTACAACTAAATTGTTAATAGTTTCCATTCGATTACCGTGATAGTCTGTTGGGTGATGCATAACAATCCTCTACACGCTAAACTTGTATGTAAATGAGTTACAGTTTATCAGTATATGGACATTGTTCTTAAGGGCGGCTAGATGATATCTAAATGCAACAATAGGACAAATGAACAATTACATATCCAATACGCTAGATTAAAACAAAAACAAACAAACAAACAAAAAAACACTATTATATAATAACTTAAATACAATATGACGGCACCCATTCATTGCAGAGGATCCATCGGTGAGCAAGTGATAATGCTACATTCTTTAAATCTGTTCTGATGAAGAAACAAACTCATCTACATCTTAGATGGCCTGAGGGTGAGTACATTTTCAGCTAATTTTCATTTTTGAGTGGACTTTTTTTTTAACAACGAGTCAATAAAATTTTTCCTTTTTTATTACAACTCAACACTATATTCTCCACATAAACCATGATCATTTTTGATCATATCAGTTTTCAGGAGTGCTCATTAATTAAAATGAATGGGAATCCTAATGGACAGCTCCAGGTATAATATGCCTCCTTGCTTAGCTTCTGTCTTGAGTAGATTCTTAAACAGAAAAAAAAATACTGTGGTTTAATCCTGCTCTGTCACAACTGTTAACATTATTACATATTATTAGCACTCCTGGTCTTACTTAAGGCAGTGGAATCTTAATGGTCAAAGTTCTAGCCTGCAAAAACAAGGGTTATAAGTTCAATTACAGGTGGGAGTTACCCATGAACTGAGAAGTAATGAGATCCCATTCAGTTCTTTAGGAATTCTGGCACTTGACACAAGTTTGCTTCAGAGGGACTCTATCTTTTATTTGCGCACTTTAAATTGCTTATGATGGAAAACGTATCTATTAAATATGTCATTACGCTGGTTCAATGGACCTCTGCGGGAACAACGGCCTGCTGTTGCCTGGAAACCACCAAACAATCGCACAGATGTGTGATGCTGCCGGGTCCAAGGCTCCAACTGGATTTGCTGACCTCATAACTATTGGCTACAATATCATGATCTTTCAAACTGATGTCATGGAAATGTTGCATAATGCAAACAGCAGAATACTGATGGTCTGATGGTTTTTGCATGCATAAACAGTGGCAAGTTAAACGCATCACAGATTACAAACATTTTAAAGCCTCTAGAGACCATATTACATTGTGTTAGCAACCATGAGCACAGAGGTTTGCAACATTTAATGACGCACAATGACGCAATTTCCACAGTAGCATTTCATACCTAGCAATGCACAGATGACTAAACAATAAAATAATTCTTATCCCCATAATATAGATGCAAGAGGAAATATCAGATCATGCAATTATTGGTGCTTCATCAAATGAAATAAAAGACACTGAAGTCCAAGATTCTCAATTCATGTCCACTCGATTAAAACTATATAATAATTAATATAAATAATAATAATAATAATAATACACATGCACACATATACTTTTTTGTGACTTACGAAGGTGAAGTATTTTTGTTTTAAAATATAATATTGTATTTCACAACATTTTGTCTACCAAATCAAAGTCAGTGTGGTGTAACCAACATAATGGAAGCCAAGTTATTGGACTCCTCTAGACCCTCATGACTGTATTTCAAGATCAGTAAGGTTTTTATTAGTGTCTTTTAATAACAGATATTTTAAACTTTTTAAAATATGGCAAAGTAGGTTTGGGTTTTCAGATATCTGGTGGAGTAAGTCCTCAAAATATTCATGATTAGTAAAAAATACTTTTAACTTTAAAATATATTTGAAATAATAGTTTGAAAATAATAAACACATGTTTACATAAACATACTTATGGTATTCAGTCAAGGTACAAGGAAAATACTATTTATCATTTTTCATTGGTTGCACCATTTGACATTTTTAGAGTAATTGGGCCTTATTTATGTTAAGCAGCAAATTTGAAGCAACAACGAACAAAAATTTGTTCTTATGTTGCATGACCAAAATGCTATAAATCAACATTTCCCCAAAAAAAGTATGAAACCATCATGAATAGACTTCAAAGATTACCCTTCCATGAACTTGGCTGGCACATATTGAGTTTTACAAGATTTTTCCTTTCATCAGCTCGGAAATCCTTTGTCTCTGACCCGTAAAGAGAGTTAACGGAAACCATTAAAAATGATAAACAAAGCTTGCAGTTTGTCTGCAGACTGTGGCACATCGTTCACATGTCCCAGCTGAGTGTGAGTCAGTCTAGAAGAATGCACGCTTTCTCCAGATTATCCGTGGATGGAGGGTACATACCATCAACATACGCACTATCCACCAAAAGCTGGACTCGACAGTGTATTGAGAAACCATTATCGGCAGCTGCCTTTCTTGGCTCTGTTTACTGGGATAAGGATCCATCAATAGGAGTGCTCAATTTAAGAGTCTCCCATTTTATTATCTGCTTTGGGGCCATAAAATAGATAATTGTAAGTGTAAAATGCTTGTTCACAATTCATCTATTTTCTAAATGCATGTTTTAGATCTTACTGTGAAGGATTTATCTATGCATATGTGTCATTTAGGGGGTTTTCACACTGGCAGGTTAGTTCGAAACAGGGCGTGCTTTGCATGAAAAAATATTAATGTGAAAGCTGTCATGTGGACCCGGAAGCGCACCAGAGTAACGAACCTGAGACTACCTGAAGGAGATGGTCTGAGTTCGTGTGCAGTGGAACTGTGGCATGTTTCGAGTGAATGTGAAAGCAACTCGGACTCGAGTGCACACTTGGTCAGGAAGTAAAGTAATATGTGCAGGCATTTTAGCTGATAATGACGTCATTAATTCAACAAAACACATGTAAGGGATGACAGTGGTGATGATTTACTTTGGATACGAGCAAGAGTTAGGATTCAGTGTAATGATGTTACACTGCATATAGTGGGGCATAGGTGTATAGTGAGTGCACTCAGAGCAGCAAATGAATGGCTCACAATCAGCTGTCTCCTCAAAACAGTCAGTTTGCAAGCCTTCATGCGACACACATACAGTAAACGCAAGTGCCGTTCACTTTGCCACGCATAATAACACCAAATCAATTAAAAAAAACAATATATTCACCAACGTTCTCTTTTCTATCATGCACTGTGCATGGGGTTGTTAGGGGGTAAGGTGGGCGCCAGGAACAATCGCACTCAGGCTTGGTCCACAGCAAACATGCCCAATGTAAAAGGCCCCTTAGACTACCTAATTAAATCAAGAAAATGTTTAAAACAGACTTCTTTCCAATGATGCATGCAGGACCTCTCCAATCATTTAGTTTGCTTAAACTCTGCCCCTTTTGTATAATCGACTGTAAACTCGCATTTGAATCCACCTCCATTCAGTCAACAACTAATGGATAGTCTTTTGTAGCCAGACCTTCAGACTGATGGCAGAAGGTCTGGGAACCTTGGCCGCTTTTGTGCCACATCATGTTTGAGCGTGGAAATGTCCCCGCAATAGCAGACCGGTGTGTAAATCTCTTGGACATATTTTTAAAAGTTTATGCTGTGAACTTTACATATATCACATACTTTTGAAAACCCAGTGGGTAGTTGATCCTGATAAGCGCTCAATAGCCCCTTTCACACAGTAATACAAGTAAACTGCCATAAAATTACCGCAAAAACTTTACCGGTAAATACAAAAGTGTGCTGTTCACACAGGCAACGATGTTATGTCTTCACGACTTCATAAGTGGGAAATAGGAAATTTCCGATAGCACGTGAAGGCAGCATAAATGCGTAATCTGCGTCAGAATGTTGTGATTGGCCCAGAGCCATTGAATTTTGAATTTCAAAGGCTCTGGATTGACCTGGAGAAGATATCTTACGTCACCACGTTCTGAACTCGTACGTGCTCATACTGGTAATCTTCATTCTGCGTTCACACACAGCATCATTCCGGCAATTTACTGGTAATGTTACAACTTCTCATACCGGTAAATTGCCGGAACGAATTTACCAGTATTTTTGAAAAGGTCCTGTTCGCAGATGATCTCTTAATGGTAATTTACTGCTAATTTACCTGTAAAGTCTGTATGTGTGAAAGGGGATACTGTCACAGTTGTAAACATGACTACTTTCTTCTTCCATGAGGGGGTTTGGCATCGCAGCAACTTTGTTTTGTGGCGGAACATAAAAGAACGTGACACGCGGAAATCCTGTATAATTCAACCAATCAGATGACGACTTCGAAACTCCCAAAGTGTTTCCAATTTTCTGTGCCATATGTACAGTAATAGATGTTCAGCCAACAGCCCGTGGGCATGACGTCTGAGGCTGAGACTGATGGATACAACCAAGTCCCCGCCCTACATTTTTTTCTTTACGACAACCAGATTCACTTGGATGTATGTAAAAATATAGATCTGTCGGTACTTCTGTTACATTGCAACTTTAACGCATTAATATTTAGTGGTATAATTATTACTTTCAAAAACATTTTCAAAAAATATTCAAAATCGCTTTTATTGATAACTTGCCACTTCAAAAACGGTCACAGTTCTTGTAGTTTTTTTTAAAGAATTTTAGCCTTTTAATGAGATTTTTTCTACATTTTGATAACACAACGACATTTTCACTATGATGCTAAATAAATTGAATTCAAATATGAAAAATAACACAAATAATAAAAACTACATGAATTTTAAAGTAGAAATTAAAACTATCTCCCACTGCATGTCTAAACATAAACATAAACATAAACATACTGGATGTTTAATGTAACTTCTCGTCAAAAAAAAAAAAGAAAAAAAAAAGTGCCATGTCAAGAAGCTTAAATGCTGCTTTAAGCCAATATCTGGGAAACCACAGACAGTAGACATGCAGAAATCATGTAATCCTGGGAAATAATTCATCCTATAACTTGCGACTTAAACTGTGTGGATTTTTAAGCACAATATGTGTATTAAAATTAAAATGCCAATGACATTACTCATTCTGCTGAGAAACTCTTGGGTGGATTCTACAAAATTGTTTTATATGAACTGAGAGGATCACCTAAACACAAACTAGGAAATGTAATTACTGATTATTTTTGTATATAATGGCAATGCCAATACATAAAATATATATATTTTTTTGTCTCTTCAACATAACAGGCATGCCTATAAACAAAATGTGACAATCCAAGATGTACCACATTTACAGGTTTGATTGCTTTGAAAAACAACCATTAGGTTTTCGACTCAGATGAGTTGAGTTAGTAGCTGTAGTGTAATGGCTCGTTCTTTTCCTTGTCATAACAAAGTCTCTGGTCCGCGCCAGCATTTTTTAAAAACAGAGACTCTCCAACAGCTGCAGTGAATTATGCGCTGTGAGCACTGGGACTCTTCCGCCCACCACCTCTCAAGGGTCTCTCAGACCCGAACAACACAAGCCAGGGTTTCCTGAATGGTCCCAATATACTTGATTCTACCACCTTTTACAGACTGATTTCCATTCTTTCAAACATTTATTGGCCTTTTGCATTGTATTAGGCTTGCTACGTGCCAGCTGAGTTGCTTTGTCTGTCGGACGTGCTTAAAACACCACACTGCTATGAACTCAAGATCAAGGCCACAAGCGATTCACCTCAGCAGTAGTTCTCGGGGAAAATGCCACGTTTACCCTCTGAAAGCTAAAGAGAACAGTGTTTCCCTAGGCCTCCATCCAGAGGACAGTTAGCCCCAAGCACATTCCTCACCGGACTCACTTCCTGTCTCTATACTTTCATCCAACAGACAACAAAAAGATGAACTTTTTAACCAGGCCTCAGCCAAGCACGAGCACAAACATACCCAGAACACAGCTAGCCAAAGTACACTTAAGCAGTTTCAGAATGTACTCGTTGTATTTCCATAAATAGAAGGCACTTTTAATGTCTCAGTTTACTAGGAATTTAGTAAGCAAGGATACATAGTAAATAAATGATAATCCTAGTAAACAGAAGTCTTAAAAATGGGAAAAAATAACTCTAAAGCCAAACCCAAAGGCTAATGTCTTGGTGAAACAGTTCACCTAAAATTTCCACATTATAAACACGCTATAAAAACTGAAGTGTTTTAAAAAATCACCAGGCAGCAACAATGTTTTATTTGGGCTCCCCGGAATGGATCAGTCCCATCTGTGATAAGAGTTATGCTTGTTAAACAGGGCATTTGATCCCTGCCTGTTTGGACTCTCAAACAGACTGCTAGTTCACTTCGGTGCCCGAGTCTGACTCAAAGACGTTGACTCTGTGAGCTGTCATGTAAACTTGTTTGGGAATTTCTTTTGCAAGGGTACTTTTGCAAATCTCTAGCCAAGATTTGGGAAGAAAAACCGTTTCCATCTCATCTAAGACACATAATGCAAAACAATCTGGGCTTTGGAAATTTGGAAAAACCCTTGATGTAGACTGGACAGAGAGAACTACTCCTTTATTGTGCAAACAGTATCTAGAAAGTCAAGAAATTGTAATAATAAACAGTCTCCAAAATATGCAGTCAGTGACTGCTAAACACTTATCTTGACCCATGAAGAGGGCTTTCAGCGTCACCACTGCATTCCTACAGTATAGCGTGAACAATTGGGTTGACTGCTCCAAACTCTGAATCCATCTCGCTTGTTTCCATGAGTCTCTTTGCCATTTGGTCTCAGAGTAAATAAAGCAGGATATGTTACAAGAATCAGCCAAAAAATCTTATGTATAAAGAATGAATAAGTTCAGTTGTATAGCTACTACTTATCTTTACCACTGACTAATTGATTTATATATTAACTATCTTAAAATGCAACATAATTATTATGTATGCACAAATTCTAAAATTCTGTCCCATACCAATGTACGTATCAATAATTATTTTCATGTTATAGCCGATAAGTGATATTAAAATTAGATACTATTTTGTCTGAATTAAAAAAAAAATAAATAAAACTCTAAAAACTAAAATTGATATGTTTAATAATTAACTTTTAAGCTTTAGAAGGCAATTAAAATATAAAAATTTGAGAAATGAACATGCATAATTAAATACTGAATGTAAAAAATGAAATATATATATATATATATACATATATCTCATATCATATCATACATCATATATCATATCATATCATATCATATCATATCATGCCATGCCATATCATGCATTTCTAATAATTAAGGTGACTAGACTGGGAAATTATGATTCATTAAAATGCTGCTTATATGTAGGCAGCTCACTAGATTTTCAACAGACTGTATATTGCATTATATGGGTGCTGA
>JAFVLL020007470.1:0-27567 GCA_021397915.2 Tor tambroides
TATATTGTGGAAACTTAAATTCCTGTAGAGCTGCTTTGCAACGATTTGTATCGTAAAAAGCGCTATACAAATAAACCTGAATTGAATTGAATTGACTATTTCCTGAACTTGGAAGCTTCAATGTTGGCTCGCACAAAGGCTGTTTCTATAAAGTGGGGCAATTCCAACTTTGCAAGGACAGTCTGGCACTTCTGACTCACAGCCTGTAAGTACATTTCTGCCACTGACGATTCAAACGTGAGTTTTGAGCAGTGTAGAGTAGTGCTTGTTGTTTCTCCGATCACAAATGCAGACATGGCAATATTTATGCGGCGCGATGCAACGCGACGCGTAGAAAGACAGTATAAGTCTTTATAATCAGTAATTATATCCCCACTGGATGCAACAAATGCCTCATTTGTAATGGGTTTTATTGTTTTTGTGTGGTCGTGCCGGGACACGCCATCACAATACGGTGAGGGGCGTAACATTTCCGTCTCACACTTGAGGTATTCGGCCAATCACAACGCACCGGATAGCTGGCCAATCAGAACACTCCTCGCTTCTCAGAACGATGAGCTTTGTAAAAATCGACGCGTTTCAGAAAGGCGGGGCTTAGAGGAGCAACAATAATGTAGAGTATGTGGAAAATAATGTGTTTGTTTAACTTTAAACCACATAAACACATTGCATTACACCAAATACACAAAATAATGTTCTTTTTAGCAACATCATATGACTCCTTTAAGATTTCAGGTTCAGAGGGAGATTTAATTTAATTTCATCAATATCTTAATAATACCAATTCCAATATTAAATTGTCTTTAGAATATAATAAGGAAAAGATTCACTTTCTGGACTTGGAAATTATTAAAGAGAAAGATGGATTTTTATATACATCAATCTTTAGAAATCCCACAGACAGAAATACCATCCTCCAAGCTAAACGTTTTCACCCTCCTAAGTTGATAAATAATATACCTTAGGGGCAGTTTCAAAAATTACATAGGATTTGTGATAAAGAGCAAGATTTTGAGGATAAAGCTAAGAGTCTAGAAAACCGATTTTTAAATTGAGGGTATAAGTTTGAAACTATTCAAAAAATTAAGATACGTGCAAAAAATATGACAAGGGACAATTTGTTACAAAGAAAAATAAGAGTAGAAAATTTGAATAAGGTCTATTTTGTAACAAAATATAATACAAGTGCTGAAAAAATTAAACAAATTATTTGATTAAAATTGATGAATTGTTGAGAAACATATTTCCAGATCCTCCAATGATTAGTTTTAGAAAAAAGTACAACCTTAGGGGGAAAATTAGTACATAGTTATTTACCACCTAACCGTGAAAGTTCTTGGTTATGGAATAAACCTAAGGGTTGTTTTAAATGTCATCACTGTAACCATTGTGATAATGTGGTACAGGGTAAAACATTCTTAGATGACAAATACAAATAAGTTTTATTCTATTAGATATGTTATTAATTGTCAAACTACCCATGTAATTTATAGACTAGAATGTCCTCGATGTAAGGTGTTTCATATTGGAACAAAAAGACAATTACTGGATCGATTGGCTGAACACAAATATGCCATCAGAAGAGGTAATGAGCGATTCGAAAGCGCCTGCTTTCCGTCTGCTCTCTCATGGTACTTTGATGTCATACACTGATCATTCTGCGCAGCACCGCTTCAAGTCGAACACACATAGAGAGTTGTTGGTCACATGACTATGATCAGATGACTTAATGAACGACACTGCTTTCACCTGTGCTAAGTTTGTTGTTTGCTCTCCCTAAAGAAGGCATGTGCCGAAACGTGTTGGAAAGTTTTTAGATTTCTTGGATGTAGCCACCTGATAATAAAGGCTTTTTAATTTACAAGAGTGCCATGGTCACTCTGACGTTTTCTTTGAACGTATTTTTTCTATCCATTTATGAAAATAAAAATATGCATACACATTACAAACTATTCACTTTTGTTGAATACTACCAATTTTCTCCATTGTGTGTGTGACTATCTACATCTACTGTACATTGCACAGTTCGAGCCGCCACAGTGGTAAATGTGGGTCCTGTGACAACGGCAAAATAACACGGCAAGTTCAATAACCCAAATTTTCCCTACCGTAAAATCAGAATGCCTTTCCTTTGAGTGCATCAGAAAATCACTATCTCTGACACTGGTCTTAAATGTTTCTTTCCATGCTTGGCTCTCTTCATCTATATGCACTTCACAATGGCAAAAAGTGTTATTTGACAACATCAGATTAACACAGTAACCAATGTTTTTTAAAACTGTGCAGAGTCTGAACTCTTCGCCCAAGCAGGTTTGCTCATTTCCAACACTTGCAAATTCTCTTCTCTCTTCTCTCTCTACTAGCATGCATCTTTTGAATATCATGCTGTTACATTCTATTGATTATACAGTATATCCTACCAGTATTCACCTTTCCCTTTTTCATCTTCCAGGTCAACAGGGCAACGTCATGGAGAAGCTAGACATGCTGCTGTCCTCTTTCTTTTGAGAATGGCCTTCAACTAGTCCTTGATGATGTTAACATCCACCTAGACCAGGGATTGGCAACTAGCAGCCCACGGGCTGGATACTGCCCGCAGTGTCTTTAATTGTGGCCCGCTGAACTGTATTTTACTCAGATGATCAATTTTAAAATGAATGGAATGCTAATTTCCCAGCTGAACCCTGTATTAATTACAACTTAGTAGGAGTTGCATGCTAATGTAAACGTTCACCAAAATGAGCAAAAAGAAATGAGAAACTGACCATTAAAATCATGTTTTCCAGTCAAGATGATCTTTTTTTACAGAGTTCAAGGGGACACCCATATGTTTTGGTTTGTTTAGAAACAAAAATGTAAATTGTCATTACACCACTGCTCACAAAGAGAAGTATGAAAGACACACCACTTACCTCAGATTTATAAGGTGAATTACATAATCAACAAAACCCTAAATGTTTTTGCCAAATGCATGACAGAAATGTATGCACTAGATTGTTAAGTTCTTCATTCATGGTAATATGTGGATTATGGTAATACTATTTGGAATATCTATATTTTGCATAGATATTTTTAACTGTACTCCGAGATGTTAATTGTTTTGTAGGTGAGCAATCATAAATAGGACATCTGCACATTTGTTTGTTGCAAATTTACAGACAATGCAATTGAAAATTTGCTTGTCAACTGACAACAAATTTTCCCATTTGATTTATCAGAATTGCACAAGTATTAGCCTATAGTTCATACAATCTGTAAAAACAATTATCAAATTAATAATGTAAAAACATTAATTATGCATTGATTTCCTTCATTAAAAAGACAGTTGAGTAAGACGATGTAAAAGGTGTGAGAGTGGATTAGTAATCTTGCTCCTTGGTGTACAGGAGAAAAAAAAAAAAAAAAATCAAAATTGTCCATCCCTGTACTATGCCATTGTGAACAGACTCTTATTATGAAATAATAAGGGGGGGGGGGCGGCAAAGGCTATTTACACTAACTCCGCCCACTAACGTGTGATTGAGTTAGTCAACACTAAAAAAAAGACATTAATTCAGCATTGGTTTCAGTGACGTAGATGATAAGGCATATGCTTTTTGACGCGATCAACCCGAGTTCGAATCCACCTTTTGCCGAACTTTTTTTCTCCCTTTTCAAATCTCATATCGCATCAGAAGACATTTATTTTCAATAAAAAATGAAGGAAATAATCAAAAAGTTGAAAATAAAAGTGTCGGGTAAGGTTAGGGTAGGTGTAGGGAGGGCTTTATTGTCCCAGTAAGGTGGCATCCATTTAATAATTTGAATTAAAACTATAATTTACACGCAATACGTTATTATTGCGTACTGTTTTATAATTACTACAATACTGAGGTGCAGATAATTGCCACTATTTGTAATAAGTAGTATAAATAGCAGAAAATCTTGCTATTTTAACAGTGTAAATAGAATCTACAGCTATTTGCACTTAGTGTAAATAGCATATCGTTAAAAAATACTATTTTCACTTAGTGTAAATAACATCTATCGCTATGTGCAAATAGCCACTGCCAAACAATAATTGTTCTTTCAGACTATTACAAAATTAAAATACCAAAATTGCTGGTATATTTAATTATAGATTAAATATACCAAATAAAATATTTATTATATATAAATATTATAATATATATATTAAATATATTAAATATACCGTCTGCTAAATAACTAGATGCATTTGTTTATTTTATATTTTTTACATTTATTAATTTTTTTGTTTGTGTAATTATTTGTTTTCAGTACTACAGATCTCCACAGTTGTCTATTCTTGAGGGTTTAATACTTTGTAGAGAATCCCAGTTCGCGTACTACGTACGTACTACGTTGAAGCCGGTAACGCACGTACTCTGAAGTGTTTAGTAGGATGGGCTTTTATCGTGAACATGATTGAGGAGGCTCTGATTGGTCTTTTATGCCGTCTAGTACACGGTCTGTAACACTGCCCTGCTGAATTCCTGCACACCGCTCTTACGGCGCACTGGCTGGTCATGGCGTTGCGGACTGTCCGAAACTTACCCTGTTTTTTAAGTGTACTCGGCGTGTTTCTCCTCAGCAGTGGCCCAAACCGGGTCTTCTCATGTCCAAGCCGCTGTTTATGTTTCCGTACCACTGTCAGATGTATGCATTTAAACCTGGAATCAGTGCCCGCAGTTCTTCCTCAGACAACAATCCTGTGAGTACACTAGCCTTTTTTTCTATCTGAGAGAAACAGAAACTGTCGTTATGTCTTTTGTGTGCTTACCTGTTTTGTTTTTTTTCCATCTAAAATATTACAAACTACTCCACCTCGGAGTACGTTGTCAGTATATTTGTTGTTGATGCTTTTTGCATTAAGTCAGAGTTGCATACCGGTTGCATACTAAGTACAGATAAGTTTGAGTGGCAGCGTTTCGCTCTCTGTTGTGATTTACGTTCCTCATCTGGACGAGTCTTTGTTTCGCGGACACACACAGGGGCTGTGTCTCATAGTTTAACCCTACCTCGGCGGCATAAGTGCGATTCGAGTCAGCTTGATACAGACGCATACCCAGATTCAAATGCTGCAAGCACCTTTGATGGCCAAAAATACTGCACGTACTTGTGATGCCCTTAATTACTGGAGCATATGAAATGGGGGCTGTTCCAATACACACAACTGTGGACCACTTGAGAGCGCGTGCACCCGACAGAAAGTAAGTGCAAGACTGGCCCAGGTCTGAAAAATGCCAAAGCTTAGTGCAGTTAACAACACTAAATACTAACTGAATTTGATGCTGAGTGTATACCATAATTCCCATAAAATAAGGTACTTTCTACTTTTTATCTCACGACTCAGACTTTGTTTCTTGACATTCTAACTTTTTTTTTTTTTCAGAATTGCCAGTAATAAAGTCAGAATTGTAAGATAAAAAGTTGCAATTACAGAAATATGACTTTTTGTCTCGCAATTCTGAGTTTACATCTTCCAATTCTGTTTTTGTTTCTGCCACAGAATTCTTTAAAAAAGTAATGTAGTACAAAGGTAAAAATGACCTTTTTTTTCTCACAACTCTGACTTTTCTTTTCAGAATTGTGAATTTATCTTTCACAAATCTGAGTTTATATCTTGCAATACTGATTTTATATTAAGAATTGCTTCAATAGTGCGGATATATCTGTATTTTGTCAAATGTATTTATACTTAATAGAAGCATCACAATTACGATGTTGTGTTGTCATAGGGACTTCTTAATAGACATTTAGAAGTTAAATTTAATGCACCTTTTAAAGTTGGTACTGAAAATCAAAAAATGTAAATAAAGCTCTGAGTTTTTTTTTTAATGGTGTCCCATCTGATAACCAAAAGTTTTTCTACATGCTGGGCTTCATGCCCACTTGAACACTTTGGCCAGATACTGGAAAAACATCATGTAAGCAGACAAGTGGACAAATGCAAAGACTGCAAGTGTGAGTAATTGGAGAGGTCATTACAGAAATGCTGCATGTTCCCATTATGTGCAAAAATGCTGTCTAGATAGGCAGCACACTAAGTTTTGAGTCGTAGCCAGTGGCAGTCCAGATGAGTGGATCATACTGTGTTTGTACTGCTCACAGACTTCAGCACTGACATGGTTAACAAAACGTAGTATTGACAGTAGGGGTGTGCGATATTGAAAAAAAATGTTTGGGATTTTTTCGATAACGATAATTAGACGATATTTTGCCGAGTGTGTTATTGTGCTGATATCTGACTACCGAGGACAGCTGCAGTTTTTGATATTCTTCATATTCTGTGTGGTCAGTTCACATCATTGAGAGAAATTAATCTTTTCATATAAGTTTAAATTGATTTTTACCTTTTATGGGCAATTTTACTTTTAATAAGCAATTTTTTTTTTTCCCTAAAAGTGTGCATCTTTTGAGTCAAATTGTTACATTTAATCAGTATTATAGCATAATAAGACATTTAGGCTGTTACCAAACAAATGAAACCAGTATCAACAAAATGAATCTTTGCAGAAGTTGCATCTGAAGTGTCATTTTAGATGTATTTACACACGGTTTAAAGCAGCTCAGAGGGACATGGAGTGCTTCAGCCTGCAGTTACAAATGCATAATGTTTTCATATTTTAAACATAAAACATTGAATACTGATATTTGAAATTATTTTAAAATGAAACGATACTTTGAATGTGAAATTAAAACCGCCAGCAGGTGGCAGCAAGTCACTGTTAACAAGTGAGTCATTGCGACTGAACCGAATCATTTAAACAGTTTATTCATTCAGGAACGAAACAACATCGTCATGACGCAAAACAGTGCTGTAGCTGTTTGGAATTATTTTTTGTTGGTGAAATAGAGCAAAAACAGGCAATATGGTGTCTAAAACGTAAGTTTCTTAATATTAACTAATTGTTTATTGAACTGTTGTAAAAAAAAATCAACATCACATTTGTAATCATGCTTATTTTTGAAGAAAAACGGCTCTCTTCATGTGATTTTAACCATATGAAATGATATACATACACATTTTCTGCCCCCATGTCTTGAATTTTGTGATCAATCTTAATGCATTTTAATAGACCATGAATCATGCAGTGAAAGAACGCACTCTAAATGCGCACGCGCCCTACTCTAGACTTCATCACGTAATGTAAGCGTGCACTCCGTAGGTATTCTGTTTGGTTTTTGTACAATACTCGATATTGTCAAATTGCACATCGTTAAAACAACAATTACGATATTATCGCAGACGATATATATCACACACCCCTAGCTGACAGTGTTTGCAAAGAAAGGTCAAAGCTTTGCATGTGTGTTTTTCATTATGTGTGGAGATGGAGTTGTTGGTTAAAATGAGTCATGACCGCGCTGTGTGTGTGTGGGGGGGTGGGGGGGGGGGTATTTTTGTCTTTTTGTTGGGTAGCTTTGATGTTGATGGAGCCTATTCATCACAAACAATTTTGATTTGTGTTATTGTTGAGAGATATACATGTTTTATAGCAAGGATGTAACCAAATGCATAATTGGTGGATTATTCATTTGAATATTGAAGAGAAATCAGTGTCTATATGTCTGTGTTCTGTAGGACATCAGGGCTATTTTATTGTATTGTATTCCACACAAGGGTGGGAAATAATGCACTTTGTAGGACCCTCTGATTACAGCAATGTGCAGCACAAAAATTGAATGGAATTAGAAAAAGTTCATTTGATTACATTTTTACAAGATTAATTAACTTGTTAATGTTTTATGTCCTCATTTGATTATCACCGTTTTTGATAATAAATTTGTATTAAATCATAAATCCAGAAAAATAAGACAACACAGAAGTTCTGAAAAAAAAAAAAAACTTAAGTCTCTTATTGTAAAAAAATATTAGCAAATTGTTAAATGACTAATTACTGGGTTAAATTACTAATTTAATGTATTATGTTTTTTGATTATTAAAATAGAAAGGGGAAAAAAATAAAAATGAAAACACAGAATTTGGGGAAAATAAAACAAATCTCATAGGACCCTAAAAATGTTATTTTTGTTTAACTTCTAATAAATTGATGTTAAATTGCATGCGTTTCATGATTTAAAGTCCCCCTTTAGTCAATTTTTTATCATCTTTGATCATCAAAATGACATATTTAAATGTTTTTTTCATGTGAAAATAATTTTCTCATGCCTTAAAATAGCTTGAATGTGACTCTACACCCTTGCCTCATTTAGTATACGCAGATCTATGAATATGCAAATTACCCCGCCTCCACTCAGTCGCACCAGCCAGGGCCTCCTGATCCACTAACTGAACTGTAGTAAACGTGATGCAATGGCAATGGCAAGTAGAAATATTAGTATAATTAAGCCCAGTGTTTAATTTGTAAATTTCGAGGTCCTGGAATAAAGCGGGGTAACGGATCCGGCGTGTGATTAGAGGAGGGAGAGGTAACGGAGCATTTGCGCAATCACACTGGTGGACCAGCTTAAGTGATTAACAGTGTGCATCAGCTGCTTTGATTAGGGTTCGTACGGTCATTAAAAACCCGGAAAAGCCATGAAATTAAAACGGCAATTTCCAGCCCTGGAAACATTTTGGAAAAGTCACAGAATTTTATTTCACAAGTCTCTGTATAAAAGAGTTATATTTAATCAGGTCCTGAATTTCAGTGGGAAATTGTCTGTATATTGCATCATTTTACTCATTCCTGCAGTTTTCAAGTTTATAATGAGGGAAATTCCTGCAAACATTTATTCAGTGTAGATCAGATGACTAAATGAAACCACACAAACCATCAGATTAAATCAGTCATTTGAAAACCATGCGAGTGATTCGGCTGTACTGCGTCTTCTCTCTTTCACTCTCTCAGAGAGGCTTCAAATTGGTGCATTTCCTCTGCACTTGAGCTGCTGCACACTGCGTTTCGGGATAGTTAATTGTCACTTGCCTTATCGGGTCATTGTTGCATCGTCACAAAAATGTATAATTTGCACATCTTTTTTAAGTTTTATCCATTCGATACTTGCACGCTCCAGAGGCTGTTCTTTGTGCGCTCACAATCAGAAGCGCGTTCGTATAAAGCCGCCTCGCGAGTATCATATTGAGTTATTTTTAGTGGTTTGTAATTGAGCTTAAGCGGCCAAATACACACAAAATGATGTCAATGGCCATCCTGGCGAGTACCTCATGAGCACAGTCAGTTTTGTCTTAAGTAAATGTAAACGGTTGAGAAAGAAAACACGTGAATGCACGCATGTGAACTTTTAGAGGATCCGGATCCGGCTTGTTCCGGCACAAATTGAGTCCTGATTAAGCCATATATGTTTGAAGCAGAAATAAGCTGGTATGCTCAACATAAGCAAGGAGACTGATGGCTAACTTCGTGAGGTAACATTATCTGTTTGCGCTGGTTCATACACGGATAATGACTGATAAACTATGTTTTTACTAGCGGACAACTACCGTGGATACTGTAACATTCATTAAATTTACTTACTTGACGATGTTGTGTCCTCAAAATGCCTTGAAGACTCAAATGCAGCCGAGTTTGTGATTCCCAATCGCGCCCGCGAGCATATACTACAGTTTTAAGGAGAAAATACACAGTAAAAGGATTGTGCCGATAGACGATAGTATCGTGTATCGACAATAGTCAGAGATATCGACGATAGCAGATGTCTTTGTCGATAGTCAAGATGATATTAGGCTCATTCTCCTATTAATGTATAAAACTAATTATTATTTATTATTATTATTATTATTATTAGGCGGCCTATTATTATTGGGCTATTATCAAATTGCCCCACTATTTCACCTCAGCGCCGCACTTCACATACATGCGCAAACATGTTAGTTTTTCAGTATGTTTGAAAGTATATTATTTTGGTTATTGGTGCTTCCAGGCTCTGTCTCATGCACACGTGGTTTAAAATCACCAAATAGTTATGAAATAGGCTATGAGAAGTACAGACAGTCTCTCTCTTGCCCCCACCCACCCACGCACGCACGCACGCACGCACGCACGATAATATCGTGTATCGGTGATCTCACAGGCTGGTGATGTGACGATATGAAAAATGACCATATCACCCAACACTTCTCAGTAATGGTGTTGATAAATGGATTGGCACATGCTTTGTCTAAAAGCATATTAAAAACACCACATAGACAAATAAACAACATAAAGTTGATTTTCACCACAGGGGGACTTTAAATTAATTAGACATGCTTTTTGATTGCTAAACTTTAATCCGATTATTAAAACAGAGTCTTGAAAAATTAAAATGGAAAAAAATAAAACAACTTGGGAAAAAAAATTAATTGGAATTTGGAAAAAAATAAAACGTTTTCATTGGGCTGTAACTTTATCACCACTTATGGTTTAAAGTGTTGCCTTTGAGGCTTTGATGTAATTGCAACAGTAACAGCATTGTGTTACACAGTCTCTCCTGACTGATGAATGAATGAATGAATGAATGGCTTTTTTCAGCTGCTTCTTTAAAGATGTCTTTTATGTGGGTCACTGTGTTAAAGCTGTAACGTCTGTGTTTCAGTCTTAACAGGAACAGTATTAGCTCATGACCAGATGAGTAATGATGCTGAATATCACACCGTCAGTCTGCGTCTGAACCTTTTGGAAATTCAGAGCTGGTGTTTTAGAGATAGTCAAACAGAAAGAGTGGATCCCAAATCGCTGTGAATTTGCAATGCATTCCTCGGCTGGTTTTAATAGTCCCGAGTGACAGTTGTATGCATTTGTTTCCAGACCCACAATGCATCTGTGCAACTGCGAACAGACAGAGGCCTGCATTCAGATTTGTGGCTGATTGCAAAGGAGTGACTTAAACTCAACGGAGGTGCAGAGTGCTCTCCATTAGCATGACTCCACATCTGTCTGCAAGACGCCTATCCAGAAACTGAACATAATAAGCCTCTTGACTTCGCTGAAATCCTGAACCGAAACCAGTGCATTATTATGCTTTTGAGGTCTGTCACTGTGTCTGAGCAATAAGGATGAGTGGTGTGAAGCTTTATGTACTTTTTAGATTAAAACAAAGCCTTACCCCTCATTTTGGGAGGAACACAGGGGCCTGAGAAATCAGTTTATTTATGCATGTATGTATGTATGTATCTATGTATGTATGTATTTATTTATTTTCAAATTTTATTTTTCCCAATTTAATTATTATTTTTTTTTTTCAGAATTCCATTTTAATGTATGAATTATATTGTAATAATCAGAAAGCACATCTAACTAATTGAAATCAAGAATCTTATACTATTTTTTTTTTTCTGGAATCCGCTTTGATGATCTGATTTTAATAATAAAAAAGCATGTCTACTCAATTTAAATAACAAAAAAATCTTGAACAGTTTAACAACAATCTATTAAAAGATAGATATTACATTTTTGTTGCCCTATGAAATCCATTTTAATTTTTTCCCAATTCTGTGTTTTCCGTTTAATTTTTTAAAAGCATGAGCATCATGTGTGCTTCAGTATGTGTAGTAAACTAAAGTGAAATGTGCAGATTAGATATTTAAATAGTCTAGTGCTTTAATATTCACACTAGTCCATATCATTTGGTATATAAGTATACAGCCCCACTGTTGATTTATTCATCTGAAATTTGCAAAATTCTGTGCCATTCTGTGTTATATAGTACATTCTGTTTTGAGGGATTGGGCGATTCTGTCTGCACTTAAGCTTGTTCTGTCTTTGTCTTGGAAAAATTACACAATTTTTTAAAATGCATTTCGCTATGTAAACAGTCAGTTAAATTTTTACCTCTGTAGTTGTAGGTGTACTGCTGTTCTGTTCCCAAAATATTTGTGCAGGAGTTGAACATTGTAATCCAACCACAGACGTGCATGAATGCAAAGATCAGAGGCCTTAATGAGCTCATAGACCGATCACTCACTACTATAGATCCTAATGAGCAGTCTGATTGACTGATGCACAGTATCTGAGAATGAGGCTCAGAGTGACTGTTTAGTCTATGTCCTGGTTTCCTGCTGTTGATTTACAAAACAGCAATAAAGTAATTCAGTCATTTCACAGCTTGATAGTTAAAACGGTCGCTGGCACATCTGCATTGCTGTTGCTGTCAATCTTTGGCTTTCCAGTAAAGAGCCTCTCCCCCTTACCATATATTATGTAATACAGACAAAGGGGGTGGAAGTATTGGCATTAAGATATGGTCAGAATGAATGTGATCATTTGAGCCGTGTTTCTGACCGTATTAGAATAAAATGGCAGCCTTTAGCCTATTATAGTGTCTGTTGCCAATAATTTGTTGCTTAGAAGGCATGTTGTTGTTTCACATGAGTTCACTATGACAGAATGTTCAGTATTCATTTTTCCAATGTCTAAATGAGCTTAACAACATCCTGCTCCAGTCTGGCACGACTCAGCACTGTATCTAAGGAACATCAGTGACTCTTTCCGCTGCTGGATCATTTCCACCTGCTATCTCAGAAGGATCCTGTCAAGCTTTACCTCTTTACCATATGTGACACTGCTGGTTTAGATGATATTTAGATGCTCAGATGATGAACAACGGACTGAACTTGCCAGTTTCCTGGAAGAAGATGCTGAACAAGTACAAATGAGGTTCACTGATAAACAGCTAATAATTTGAGACACAATTTTTGATTCATAAATCAGAATGCAGTTACCTTGCAGGAATTCTCCATGTCTCTCAATTTTTCAGTCTCTCCATCAGTGTTATTTTAACATTTTAATTATAGTCATACTTTTCGCTTTAATATTGTTCTGTTGTTCTAATTTTAGTAGGCAAAAATCAATTGAAAAGACCTATATTTAGGTCTTATGAAGTGAAATGATCAGTCTGTGAAAAAATCTAAACATTATTTATAACAATTTTATCTTTAATTTAGAGTCTCAGGCAAACCGGGAAATCCAATTCTTTTCTGCAACCTGGTTCTTTCAGACAGTTTGGTTCTGGTTCAAATATCGATTCACCAATTAGTTTGTTAATAATGCATTGATGTAACATGGATGTTTTACATGTCTAAATATGTAAAGTCAATAAACTAGTCCTAATCAGCTAAACATTTTATGAGAAACCATAAAGACATTCATTTGGCCTCTATATTCAAGTGTTCGGTTCACGCATGCGCATATCAGCGGCTCATCGGTCTTCGGTCCGTGTCGAACTTTTTCCTCAGTTCAGTGACTGTTGGAGGAACTCGAGTGCTAAATGAGCGCTGAAAAACCGGCATCATAGGATCATATATGCTGGTATATTTCAAGTCGGAGTGACTGTCAGGCACGTCCGAAAGTGAGTTTTGATTAAGTAACTTGTAGATATGTGCTACTCCAGCCATGAAGTGTAATAAATAAATAAATAAATGTGATTGGTGCACATTCAAAGTAAAAATGCACCGCTGTTGTGTGTTTTACAGACTTTTGAGGTTTCAAAGCAATTTTCAATCAGTGAACACAATGCATTTGTGGCAAACGCTTTCTTATGATCGTTTGATGAATTATGACAGCGTTTACTTTATTGTTTATTTTGTAATATGTTGTAGATGGTTGTAAGAGTGCTTATGTTTTCTCCCTCATCTGTTTGAAAGAGCAGCTGGTAGTAGTAAAGCAAAGTTTTTTTCAAAATAAGAGTCCCAATGTATTTCAGACTGGATTGTAATTAAAGTATGGTATTATGCATAAAATGTTTTTTTGTTGTTGTGTTTTTTTTTTTTTTTTTTTTTTTCTGGATTTCGGTTACACAATACACTGTATTTGGCATTTAATTCAACATTAACTTCTGTGGCTTGTGATCATCTCTTCACAGAAAGGAAAAACTAAGAACATTAACACATTGATTATATAGAGATTTTACTAGTATTGGCACAAAAATCTGTGTATTGCCTTTCTTTAAATGTTTAAACACACCTTTATTTGTATGTTATGTATGTATATTGTAGGGGTGTGTGATATATATTGTATGCGATAATATCGTAATGATGTGCGATTTGACATTATCAAGTATTTCAAAAAACATTCAAAACACCCCTACATGCACACATACATTACGTGAAGTCAAGACTAGTGCGTGTGTGCGTATTTAGAGTGCGTTCTTTCACTGTATGATTCAGTCTAGTAAAATGCATTCAGAATGATCACAAATTCAAGACATGGGGGCAGAAAATGTATAGGCTATATTTATACCACTTCATATAGTTAATCAATTTCACAGGAAGAGTGCTGTTTTTCTCAAAAAAATAGCATGATTACAAATGTGATTATTGATTTTTTTTTTTTTTTAACAACATCTCCATAAACAAGAAGTTAATTTTTAGATACCAGAGGTCCCCAACTACCGGGTCACGACCCACTACCGGGCCGTGGAAGAGCTGCTACCGGGTCGCAAGAACGTTCTGTGGAAAATGTGTATAGATATGACACTGTTATTTATTGCGCATTAATGATTGTTCTAATTATTCTGCATTTTCGTTGTATGCTATTGATCTGGAGTAGCAATTTGACGATTTCATGTTCAATTTGTAAATGAAAGATTGCTCTGATCTGTCATATATTAGGGGTTAAACAGATCGCAGTTGATCTCGCAGATTAATTTGCCAGTTTACAAGTACAAGCGATTTTAAACCACATGAAGAAGAAACAAAAGAGAACTAAATTCGTTACGCACATGCTTTTCTCACAAACAGCTAAAGCGCACAAGCATAGAGACGTGTTTCAGACGGCGTGGAAATAACGAGTTGATTCCTCTTTCATGACTCCCTGCATTTGAGATACATAGGCTACACATAAAATTATGTAAAAAAAATAAAGTCTTTAAATATTTAAACTTTAAACTTTAAATATTTTTTTTTCTTGCTTATCCGAAAAATCATCCGATCTGTGACTCAAAAACCATATATATATATATATATATATATATATATATATAATACTATTATTATTATTGTTATTATTATTATTATTATTATTATTATTATTATTATTATTCACTGATTAGATGTAAGAATTTGACTCAAAAGATAATGGACACTTTTAGAAAAAATGGCTTTATAAAGGTAAAATGCCCATAAAGTGTAAAAATCAGTTTAAACTTATTGGAAAAGATTCATTTCTATCAGTGTGAACTGACCAGCGCACAGAATATGAAGAATATCAAAAACTTTAGGAGTCAGCTGTCCACGGTAGTCCTTAAGATACCAGCACAATAACACACTCAGCAAAATATAGTCTAATTATCGTTATGGATAAAATCCCAGGGAAAAAAAAAAAATATATATATATATATATATATATATATATATATATATATATATATATATATATATATAATTCCCGAGAATGTAACATGAATGTGCTTTAGAAATTGCTCACTTGTATTGAAAGATTGTGCTAGTGTACATTTTCATCATAATCTCCTCCAGTAATCACTTGAACATTAACCCATGATAAGCTGTACTGTTGGGCAATATAAAAAGGCTTAAAATATGTACTATTTTGAGACATTCACCTTTACCTGTAGAAATGTCAAAGCAAATGAGCCAATTGTTGAGGACATTTCTAAGAAGTGTCACCAGAATACAAAATAAACTTTTTGATGGCAATATAATTTCCTAAAATGTTAGTTATTTTTCATGGCTTGCAAAACATATTTGCATTTTGCAAACAGGTACAAACTGACTTCACTACAACTTAACATATTCTTCGAAAACAACGTCTAAAGATAGTTTTGAAACAATTTACCTACTGTACAGTTTATCTATTTGTAAAATGGAAAGATTGCAAATACTTAAATGTTTTAAAAATGTAAATAAGAAGATTAACTATTTGAATTTGAACTCATTTTGTCCTTCCTCTTCCATTGGCTGGTTTTCTCAGAGAGGAACCGTTGAGTCTGAGTGAGTGAGTTCGTAATGAAGAGGGAAGCGGCATTGTGTGGAATTTGCTGCAGTCAGGTTTTGTCAGCCATTCGTTCTCAGTGCCATTGTGGAATGCAAAGCCAGTAAAATCCCTAAAGCCTTGCTAATTTGCACAGAGGAGATATGGGCCCAGATAGTTATTAAAAGAGCACTCCTGGCCCTCTCTTCCTGTGCCGGTGCTGTGGGGAAAGTTTGCTACACTATATCAAAGTTAAAAAGCTGAAAGTGAGGCCTGATGTAGACTGAGGACCTCTATGTGCAGACAGAGTGTCACAGCTTAATAATGTGTTATGCAAGATCATAAATTAAGCCTCGTTGTTATTATTTGGCCAGTCAATCAGCGATTCCCTAGATCATTTCTTGGCAGTCCATCTGAAGCTTTTGTTTGACTGTAAATGATTAGTTTTACTGCGCTCAATGTTTTGTACATGACAAACACGTTCACTTTATCTGGCCTTCTGTTTGTGTGGCGTTTAAGTCCGTATATCAGGTTGAAACCATGCTGAATGTTAAAAAGTGACTTAGGAATAGCGTCTTTTAACCATATACAGTTTATCCTCCTGTTGAACAAAATTTACTCGTCTGATTGATGGACTGTTTTAGCAAGTAAAAGCTCTGTTAGTGTAATTGTACAAACGTCCACTTTCAGCTCATGCTTCACATGTCTTTTTGATGTCAAATCTTCATGATTTTTATAAAGTAAACAGAGGAAAAACTTTGATATTGTTAGTAATATTTCCAGATGAACATTTACTGGACTGAAGCAGCTTCGCTTTACTTGATTATCCAGACGACATTTTTAAAGACCTCATTGATTTACATTACAAGGTATTTGAATTTCATCTTACTTTTTGGCCACATAAATATCAGTATTCTGTACCAAATATTTTTGCTCAGTTTGTGTCTCTGAATAAAACTGAGGTGTTTTTTCCTCCTCGCGTTTGAGCTCCATATGCTCACTTTAGTATGCTATATGAGCCATAAAAGCCTGATGTATCAAATATGATGCTTAACAAACATCACATATGCAGACTTCTTGCATATTCTTTTTAGAGTTTCAATAAATGGTCAGTCATTACAGGCTTCAGCAGGACCAGTATTTTGTCAGTTTGTCTCACTGTTGATGAGGCTCTGCTCTTGCTGTATCTGTGTGTCAGGTTATGTTATTGTGTCGCTCTTGCTGTGTATCATATATCTGAAGTACGGAATTTCCTCTGTGATATCGTTAGACTGGACGTGAGCCCACAAGGACCAAGACCACATCCTGTTTTCTGTTGACATGCATTCTCCTACTATCAGGTCACATTTCTGTTCTTCCATATAGTGTCAGCACAGTCACTCCTCTGTGGTACCACTATGAAATAAGTGAAATACTAACAGAAAACTTTTCAGAATATTTTATTCCTTATTTTCCTCAATTATGGGATCGCTTTTCATGCATTTTTTTTGTTTGTTTTTTTTTGTTTTGTTTTTTTGCACATTGTCAGAAGCAAAGGGTTTGCACAGCCATGCACTACTCAGGTTTTCTTCAGAAAATCCACAAATAGCCTACAGTATAGTATTATTGTAATATAAATATGTGCAAGTCTATAAATAAATAAAGAAAAAATAATCAAATGGAAACCAAAAAAAAACAAAAAAACCCACTATCAAACCAGTCAAAATGGAATAAATAATCTGTTTATAAATCTGTTGTCATCAGTCAGCAACTCGACGACGGTCTTGGAAACACATTCAGGCAGTTGAATTAAATTAAATATTGTCTGTATGTAATTTAATGGGGAAAGCTCAAAAACTGTTTGCCAAACTCACATTTCAATTTAAATTAGCAATGCTAAAACAAAACAAAACTCAAACCAGTCAAAATATAATGGTTTATAATCTGTTGTCATCAAAAGAGAAGCTTTAAGGTCTCTCTCTCTTTTCGGATTTCCGAAACGAACAAACAAAAACAAAACAAGAAAAATAAAAGCTCTATATATGGTTTTGACATTTGAAAGGAAAGAGATTTAAATTTTGTATTGTAATTTTACTGTTAAAGTAAAAATAATTATTCTTAAATTGTTTGTAGTTTACATGCTATTAGTTTACGTATAATACTATACTACTATAGTATATTTATTTTAGTTTATAATAATAAAATAAAAATTATATAGCAATAATAGTAATCCACATTTGAGTTTGCATCAGTGTTAATGCTTGTGCCCTTTTGAGGACTGCAGAACTGAGCTGACTGTAGGCTTTGTTATGGTTATGTTGCATTTTGAGCCATATCATCCATCTTGGCCTCTTTCTGAACACATCCCGCATGTTGTGTGCTTTTGGTTGTGAAATTCACTGCTGCCAAACGCTTCTGTTAATCAGTCCAAGCTCTTTTTTTATGAGTTAAGCTCTCAGACATGTGTCCAAGATAGCAGAACTCAGACCCATGAGACAATGAGTCACAAACCCATTTAGATACAGTAACAATCTATGAACAGTCTACTGTGGCTTTTTGTTCTCCAGCTGACAATAAACTGTACTCCTTATGTAATAATCACCAAAGGCTCGGCTCCAGTCTAGTCTTAGAACTGTACCATCAACAATGCACAGTATTGTTGGATTAGGAGATGGCTGTGTGCTTTCCTCCTAAACTGATTTTTATTGTGTTTTTTACATTGTTTTATTAGACAATGTAAAGTATTGCATCTTACATGTTCCCTTCCGAGAGGAAGTCTGAGGCTTGTCCTCCTGGTAATTCAGCATGAGCTCATGGAGTATAATAGGTAGTTTATGGCAGACCTGCTTTGTTTTGTCTGATGAATAGCTCTGTGTTCTCTAGTTCACTCTCTGATAAGATACCAGGCAACTTTTATAACATGATGGATTTCGTCTATAAAAAAATACAAGAAATAGACGTATAGTGTCTTCACATCTAATGCAAATGATGGCTGTAGTGGACAGACTTTTTTAATATTTACAAGCATAATGTAAACATGCAAGAACAAATGACGTAAGCATGCAATTTCCCACCAAATCCAACCAACACACTTAAAAACAAACCACTATTATAGGTTTACCGTAGTTCAGTGGTTCTCAACCGGGTGGGCGCGAAAGTAAAAAAGGTTGAGAACCACTGCCGTAGTGAATTTGGTAAGGCAAGAGCATAGTTTTAACACAAATTTTGTTATTAAAAATCAAGGCAGATTCTATATATATATATATATATATATATATATATTAATATTAATATTAAAATTTATTATAAAAGAAGAAACTGTTGTCAAGGGCTCTCTGCAGTTTTCTGTCAAAATAAAATTTAGCTGGTTTAACATTTGAAAATTAAGTAGTTTACAGTTATACAGTGATTATTATTTATTCTTATTTATTTTGTTTGGTATTTTTATTTAGTTATTATTATTATTTTATAGACAAGTTGATTTAGTCACTAAATGTTGGGACAAATTTTTAATTATATTGGGAAACACTAAAATCTCAAAAACGGTTTGTCAGCTATTATTTCAATGACATATTTTAAATTGGCAATGCAGTCTAAAATTAATAGCATCATACATTGTTTCGTAGCCTCAAAAAAAAAAAAAAAAATTCTTCAGTGTGTGGTGTAGAGCAGAGGCTGAGCACACTTTATGGCTGTTTCTGTGGTTTCTTTGGTACTATATTGGTGATTGGCTCTTTTATTTGGAAGGCGGGACTTACTTTACGAGAGCCACAGTGTTGGGTGTTCCAGTTTCTCTCATTCACTGTAATGTCAGTGGTGCCAACAATATAATGTCTCTGGTAGGGAAATTGTGAATATGCATTTCATATTGTAGTACGATTGGAACTAGGGCTGCACAATAAATTGTATTTTTTAATCGTGATCACGACTTCTGCTTCTCTCCTTTAATTAAGCATAATCGTATGCAGTATTTGCCCACTGGTTATTTATCCCAAAAGTTTCATTGTAATTTGGGAAGTATGTTATCTTATCTTGGTTGCCAGATGTCAAGAGTTTAAATGCCCATTTCAGAGCTACTCCCCTAAATGGATGCATTTTCTGCCCAGTGGTTTACTTAATCTTCCCAACCTGGCAACCGTGCACATGCGCTCTCTCTACATTGCGGAAAAGGTGCTGATGAGCTGAAAACACCTGCAAGCACGTACGTTGGAGTTTAATTCAACTGAAGTGTCTCCCAGCCAGTCTGTTTTCTTTCACGTGGTCGTTTGTGCTGTTTGCTGGTGTTCTCTTGACTTGTGCTTATGTGAGAGTGCAACAATTCTAATGAAATGCAATTAAATAATTCTATAATTCAGATTATTTTTTTAAAATAATCATGATTCACAATTGTGATTTATATTTTTGGAGCAAAATGGTCATGAACATTGAACAGCCCTAATTAGAACACTGTATTGACCAATCAGAAGCCTAGAATCCCACTTTATTGGATGGATACTTAAAGAAAACATATCCACACTGTGTTTGACAACGGCAAATTGTCAGTCCAAATCAACCAGTCAATGCATTGTCTAAACGGCTAGTCAGTATGAAAAGTTTTCTGTGTAATTTGGCTGGTTTAGAGCCATGTCTGCCAGACACTGTGTTTTTAGCAAATATTATGAACACAAAACATAGGATTTCAACAAAAGATATTTTTACACAAAAACTACCAATAGTTCTCACAAAACTAAGGAATCAACAAATTCAGCATGGTAACGAAAACACTGATAATAGGAGGCAAGTTCTTGTGTTATAATTGCCTTGAAATGTGTTGATGAAGGTGCTTTAAAGGGGTCATGAACTGAGAAACCAAAATTCCCTTGATCTTTTGAGATATAAGAGGTTATTGTACTATAAAAACATCCTGCAAGTTCCAGAACTCAAAACTTTGTTGTTAGTCCAAAAACAGCTTATACTGAAGGCAGTCTGCCAAAATGACAGCTTTTGGAATGTATGACTCTATGATGTAATAGTGTGGATAAGCACCGCCTCCACAGAAGAAGATCGACATCACTGCCTGTTTAGCCCCACCCACCGATTCGTGCATGTAGTGTTTACGAGAGAGGCGAACACGCAAGTCTATGCAGAAACCAAACAATAAAGGTGCTCTGAAGACAACAAAACGCTGTGCAGTGCCAAGTTGTGGAAAAACAGTGTTTGCGTTGCCTTCCTTCTGATCCCAACGTTAGGAAAGAGTGGATGAACTTTATTCTTAATGAAGATCCAGAGCGCGTCAGTAAGAACTTGGTCCTTTGTTCACTTTATTTTACCACGGATTCGTTTACAAACAAGGCACAATTTGATGCAGGAAACTAAAAAACTATGCTCTGCCGACTATATTGGATCTGACAGTAATGTCGCAAGTTGTGAGTAACTGTTTTCATCACGTGGTCACTATTGCTTTGTCTGTTATTACAGATTGTTTCATATGTACATATGTATGCGTTTTTGACCTAAATCACTGCAGTGTCCATCTATGAGGAATGTATGCTGTCAAACATACACAACTATTAACCAATCATAGCAGTGTGCGTTTACTTCTGAGTCTACAATCTGCCACGTCTATTCAAACAGAGCGTTCTGATGAGGGGGGTTAAAAACAGGACAGAAAATAGCCTATTACTTCTAAATTATGATGATTTTTGATGTAAAAATCTTGATGACATTATAAGTGGACCTCAGAGAACAATACAGAATAAAAATACACAGGCAGTGTAGAGATGCTCCTTCTTGATGGTGTTCTTTTAAAGCTACTAAACGAACAGAATCTCAGTAGGTTCACTAACAAACCAGTTGGTTGTTGGATGCCTAGTCCACCACTCTGAGCCACATCTTAGTAAGGAATGATGTGAATGTCTTGAGTATGTTGTGCAGATCAGTAGATGAGCTCAGTCTGTCAGGGTGTTTCCTGAGGCGGGATGGGGGCCTGCTGGAATCTGAGCAGCCCGTGTCTGAGCACGTCTCTGTGAGGGGGGGCGTCCCTCAACCGAGGGGCTGTCGTGCAAGGTCGTTTGTCTTCTAGCATTTCAGAAGAACAGACGACCCGGATAGAAGCGCAGTGAGAGAATATTTGGGATCATACTGTCAGTTGCTGGACTCCCAGGGAAACGTAAGCAAAAAAGTCTTGGCGTAGAGTCCTGATGGCAGAGAAACATTTTCCAACATCACTTTCACTCATTTACTCATTTGGAAAAAGTGAGAAAACAACAAAAACTTTTGTCTGTCTGTAATTTACTGCTTTTATGTGAAAATTAATCAGAAATGTTTCCTGTTCGTCTGTGATCCAGGACCAATTTACGGTGTGTACATTGGAGGGAAAGTCTTGTGCTTAATATGGGCCAGACATTTGACCAGAATCGGCCCATTAATTGATTAGTTGTCTGGGAGAAATTATTCTATCATTAAACTCTACTGGTTGGGTTATATGTCTGTGTATCAATAATATGTTTTAATTAATTAGAAGAATTATTGACTTCTGAAGAAAAAACATGAGTGAATGCTTTTGACCAGTACAGATATGCACAGAACAACAGAGGAGCAATAAATTGGTGAAAAGCAAGTACCATTCTTCAGAGAAAGAGGCATTTAACCCTATCTGATCAATGTTCTTTAACCAGAGAGATTTATAATAGCGTGTTTGTTGGTGGGAGAAAAAAAAATGAAATAACTGGTCAAATTTGTTTTTAAATGCAAGATATACAGTTTCATTTAACCACTGAGTTGCTATTCTTTTCTGAACTCACATGCACATGTATAGCTATGTTGCTTTTTGCCTACATTTTTGTCCGTTTCTGGGTGATCCTGCTTATCAATACATTTTCTCCTTTTGATTACAATTTGTTTCTGCAGTCATTGCGTGTGGGATTCTAATGTCCAACCCATTTGGGTTAATCTTATCTAAGCAGTATAGTCATTTTTAAACAATAGTTGAGTTAAATAAAACAGCCCAGCATGTTGTGTCTAACATTAAACCCGATGCAGCTGGGTCAAAACAAGCCAGCGCTGGGTTTGTCCCTTTTTGACCAACCCACACAGCAAAAAAAGATATATTCAAATATATTTCAAAAAATACAAAAAATATATATTTTCTACTGATACATTTTTGGCAATTTGTTTTGTATATTTTTGAAAAAATATTTATGCATGTAAAAAATATACAAAAAATGGCCAAAAAATATATTTACGTAAATATGGTTTCTAATAATATAATTTTGGCTATTTTTTGTATATTTTTGAACATATATTTTAAATGTATAAATATAAAAAACTTTTTAAAAAATATATTTTGACCTCTATATATTTCAGTCCAAGAAAATGTATTTTCTTTCTGCAGAAATCCATTTAGAAATATATTTTGGTATATGACGGTTTATACTAAATATATTTTTGAAATAAGAAATATATTTCATTGAGCTTCTCTGTTTGCAACATATATTTAGTATATATTTCAAATATATTTTGACCACAAAAAATGTATTTTTTTTTTTTTTTTTTAATATATGGAAAGCGCTGGGTTGCCAAAATTACCTAGATTGGGTTGTTTTTAACCCAGTATTTATTAGAATGTACAATCACAGTTTACTAGTTTATTTGATTTCAAATGATCAGCTAATTTAAATGATCAACTAATCTAAGCTTTGGCCACATTCTCTCCTACACTAAACTTTTGTACTTGCGAGGTAAGAATGAGTTTAGCAGACGTGATATTTGTGTTACCATAGAAGGATTTAATTTGCTAACGTGCAATCCAGATGTTTTTACTAGTAGAATTTCCATGTAAGCTTTCTTGTCAATCCGTAATGCCTGGGAAAATCAAGTCAAAGATAGTAGAGCCCGGCTGTAAATAAGATGTTTGATGTTTATCCAAGAGGTTTCATCAGATATCTGGTCTGTGAGGAATTCCCAGCATTTAAATTTATGCCCTCTGTGACCTCACAAGACCTCTAACATTTGAAGTAACGCACCTGCAGATGTGAATGGAGGAAAACATTGAAGTAGCTGTTCCAGAATGATGTAGGTGCCCTCCTTCACTCTTTCTTTGAGTTGTTTGTCTTTGTGTTTACATAACACAAAGAAAGTAAAGAGATTTGAAATGACATGATTAAATGATGATATATCACAAGCACATTTTTAGCAGTAATCTTGTGAAAAGCTTGAGGACCTGGTTATTATTTGAAGTTCATTCCTTGCTCTCTGAGAATGTTCTACAGTGACGTTAGAAGTTAGTTGGCACATGCCCTGTTTACACAGCAATTTGGTGGTTATTGTAAGCCAAATCAATGTTGTGATCTCTGTGAGAGAAAAAACAGCCAGCCTTTGACTGTTTGTAATGTTATTTGTTGTCATAATGGACTAAATTCATTTATGATTCCAGTGAATATACTGAGCACTAGTATCGTACTATCCTACTACATGCCTGTTTCAGTTTACGGGTAAATGCACCAAAGACACAACATAATTATCAAGTACAGTTTCAGTTTGATTCAATTTTATTTAAACTGTTTCAAAGCAGCTGCACTGAGGACATATAATGCTCAGAGTGAGTAACCCAACTGTTGCAAGAAAAACCCCCTGAAGATTAAGCAGGATGAGGAAGAAATCTTGGGAGGAACCAGACTAAATATGGCTTAAATAATTGTCTAGGCTGAAGTATAAAAAAAAGTTATAGAAAATTCTAATAGTCACCTGTTAATTTGTGATTAAATAACATATAATAGTTGGTAATTGTACGTTTGGAGCCGAGCCTGAGATTACTGTCACGATCCAAGCAGTGTTCAGGGAAATATCCCTCATCCCTCATCTGCTGGCTTATGGAATGACAAAAATCAGATACAGTTCCTCAGAAAAGATGAGTTATAGGTGGGGGATGATGGAAATTGTTGGTTGGGCTGGATCTGATCAGGAAAGAAGCTTGTGAGGTAGAGTCAGAGAAAATTGTGATAATGTTAGTCTTATTCCCTAATTATGGTTCATATACTCTGTTATATCCTGAGAATAATAGTCGGGATTCCAGCAGGCCTAACAATACAGCAGAGCTGAGCGCATGTCTATAAAAAGTTAGTTATGACGTTGGCTAGACAGAAGAGTCTAGACTCAAGCTGAGAGAGTGTATTCTGCATCTCAGAGGCCGTGAAGGAAAAGGATGTACATTTATTGACCTGCAATGTATTAAATGTATTATTTTATTTTATTTATTTATTTATTTTGTGCTATCAGAAGTCTTTGTAAGGTGGTGTTTTTGGGTGTTTGCTGGGGTACAGAGGGCTCAGTACTTTGAATTAGAGCTTTAAATGCAAGTAGCAGTATTTTGTAAGTCAAATTATTTGTAATTGAACTGGCAGATAACTGATGTAGCAGTGAAACAGATTCTCACACTATTTATTTCCTCTGGACATGGTACAGACTGCTGCTTTTGAAGTTACAAATACATTAACTTATTCATCATTACATTCCACCATGATAATATACTGGGTAAGCATATTGAAAAAGTGACTAAGTCAACAGATTGTTGTCAAACATCATGTTGTGTAACTGTAAAGCATGACATTATTGAACATCGAGACACTATATTAAAGGAACATCGTGAAATGTTTGGTCTAATAAATTACACATTGTTTTTATCATATAACCTGGAAAACTGTGAAATTACATCTGGTGAAATTACATCTGGTGTGGAGGTTATATAGAGCTGCATGTCATAACAATGAAAGCTAGTGCTTGTTCCTTGTAATAGCACCTGAAGGAAGCATGTGTAAGCAATCTATTAAAGGACCTGAGACAGAGCCTGGTGGCACTCTATAATTCTTAGATCTGACATCTCCTCCTTCACACTCATAAATATGTCAAGTTTGACATAAACCAGGCTAGGATGGCAATGTGATTGTCACGTTTGTCTGAAAGAATGTTATAATGTCAAAGGTAATACTAAAATTTGAATTTGTGTTCAGACCCACGATGGCTGATAATTATTGTCAAAATTGTTTTTAAATAATACATGTTATTTACTAAAGTTATGGTATATTGATATATGTGTTATATTCAAAAAAGTCATATTTACTTAATGCATGACAAATGCCACAGCAGTATCATATGCTTTGTTTGATCCAAGTATGTTTATCTTTTGTTTCCAGAGATCTGAGATTCAACAAAATCAAGGATTTACAGCCAGGATCCTTCAGACGATTAAAAAACCTCAATACACTGTAAGCATCAGTGTTTTCTAAACTGGTTTCATGAAAAACACACCTCATAAAACTAAACATTTTGGAGGATTTTCCTTTGTTTGAAACCGTATATTTGGATGTCTAATACATTTCTTTCCTCTTTCTTTAAGCCTTTTAAATAACAACCACATTAGAAGAATCCCAAGAGGAGCCTTTGAAGATTTGGAAAACCTAAAATATCTGTGAGCTTTTCTTGAAATATATAGAAAGTGTGGAAAAATAAAAATACAGAAAGGGTGATACTTTATGGACAAAAGTTTACCAGCTTAAGTTCTGAGTTAGAGAAGTCAAGTAATATTAATTTGAAAGCATAGCTACTGTATAACCACTGACTGAAAGCATATCGCAAAGTTCAAATGTACAGTGTTGTTCGTGATATCTGATAAAAAATTTTTCCTTTTCACTTGATTTCAGAACCATGAGCCAACATGTTGTACCATGCTCACCACTTGAATGAACGATTCAGTCATTACTACTGCCATTGTTTGACACAGAAGAGAGTTGAGGTCATGGAAAGAGACTCTCACACATGTGGGAAACTTAATTATCTGCACTGTAAAATTATCTGTCTGACGGCCCTAACCCAAAAGCGTGGAGATCAGAGTCGGGCGGAGCTGGAGTAATTGCTCTCTGGGCAGACGTTGCACAGTTCCTGTCTTTGTTCGTCACAGGGCAATTTGAGAATCCGTAACTTTAGTTGTGGTCGAGAGCAGCCTGTGTTTATATTTAAATAGAGTCAGTTGTTTGAAATGTTTCACACCTGGTTTTGCCTAGATAACATCTAAACTCAGCTCCTAAGAGAATACAGTAAGAGTAAAGTATGTGTAGGTGAATCTCACCAACTTGTCAAAAACATGTCTGGTCATATTTTACCCCCAAATCAAAATAAATATTTTGCTTTAAGAAAATGAAGCATTTTTATTACCGCTAAGATCAATTAATTTTGCATTGTGACATTAATTACTATTATTACTTTACACATTATTATTGGGACATCCATCCCTACCCCTAAATATCATTGCTGTAATGCGAATGTATTATTTTTAATTTACTTTTTTCATTTTGTGTACGTAGGTATGTATGTGTGTATGTACTGGCTTTAATTTATGCTGATTCACAAGTACAGTAATGATAATCTATTGAGAATCATCATTGAGAACCATGAAAATTGCAATGAGGAACCTCCCCAAAAAAAAAACATGCTTTATGTGGCTGAAATATGCCCTGGACATGTTGTGAGATTCCTCATGTACATATGATGGATACACTAAGAGCTGACTACTATCTATCTATCTATCTATCTATATATATATATATATATATATATATATACAGTATCTCACAGAAGTGAGTACGCCCCTCACATTTTTGTAAATATTTTATTATATCTTTTCATGTGACAACACTGAAGAAATGACACTTTGCTACAATGTAAAGTAGTGAGTGTACAGCTTGTA
>JAFVLL020007472.1:0-20311 GCA_021397915.2 Tor tambroides
GGATGAGCTAGGAGAATTTTTCTTGAAACCCTCCCAAACAACATGTGGTGATGTAGGTGCTGTTTGACCATTTTTTTAAAAGGTTTTCTGACCCCAAAACTCAACCTTTCTCTCCAATTCTCCAGCTGTGGTCCTTGGAGAGTCTTTAGCCACTCAAACTCTCCTCCTCACCATGCATTAAGACGATATAGACACACGTCCTCTTCCAGGCAGTTTCGTAAGATTTTCTGTTGATTGGAAATACTTAATTATTTCCCTGATGATGGAAATGGGAATTTTCACTGCTCTAGCTCTTTTCTTAAAGCCACTTCACTAATTTGTGAAGCTCAATTATATTTTGCTGCACATCAGAAATATATTCTTTGGTTTTTCTCATTGTGATGGAAGATTAAGGGAATTTGGACATTGTTTTCCCTCCTATTTATATTTCTGTAAAACAGGAAGCCATGGCTGGATACTTTCATGTTCATAATCACCCTGGAGTGCTCAAAATTGTAAATATGAATGGGAATATACTTCAGAGATAATTTTACTGATAAGAATTTCTAGGGGTACCAATAATTGTGCCCAACGTGTATTTGAGAAAAACATTTATTTCATAATGAGATTTTCCCCATTTTCAAATGTTTTAGTTTAATGAAAGGTTAGATTTTTGTGATTTTTAAATAAAAGATCAGAAGGATTAATAATGCAGGTTTATTTTCAGAGCCTTCTTTGATCATATTTACCAAGGGTGGCAATAATTCTGACCACGTCTGTACATAATCATCTATATTTGTATATTATTTATACGTTATATAGGAATTTTCTTTGTGCTGCCATGTACTGATTCGTTCAGGAAGGTGGACTTGAGAACGGTGACATTTGATATTCCTGCTCAAGAGGTACGAATAAATATCATATTACTAATCATATAATTGTTATAGTATTTTTTGTGCTTTTGTTTTTTATTAGTTTTTATATTTAGCTTTCATTTATATTTAAGTTTATATATGTGTGTGTGTGTGTGTGTGTGTGTGTGATTAAATATTTTACATTTTCAGTAATGTTTTTTAATCTAAAAATTATATTTTATTTTATTTCAGCTTTATTTAAATGTTATTTTTTTATTTTTGTTTTTATTTTTTTTAGTTTTCATAGTTAACTTAGAGAAAACCTTACAACTGAGATAACCCTTGACCAAGTACAAGTGTCCAAATAAAAGTGTCAAATACCTAATTTAAAAATTCGGATCATTATATGAAAAGATGAGCATCTATTTGTGTTTATGTGAGAACAGTTCCTGACGAAGGACTCCGTGACCGTGAGTGTGGACGGTGTGGTGTACTTTCGTGTCTTTGACCCGATCTGTTCCGTAGCCAACGTGTCCAATGCAGACCACGCAACACGGCTGTTGGCACAGACTACCCTGCGAAATGTCCTGGGCACAAAGAGCTTGTCAGAGCTGCTGTCCGACAGAGAGGGCATCTCATACAACATGCAGGTACATGAACTCTCAGAGCAGCAGTACAGAGGCACCATAACGATTCCAAGGCCTCTGAACAAAGAGGGTACTCCAATGGGGAAATCAATGAAAGAATGAATACATAAATATACAGTATTGTGACAGTATGACAATAACTAAAAGAAATAAATTTAAAATGTATATTGTAATTTAATTTTTATTATTAAAATTTATATTATTGAATTTGTTTCTATTTATTTTCCTATTATTACAGTTATTTATTTTGAATTTCTGCAAGTTTGGGCCTCCATAGAACGTAGCTCCTTTCCATACAATGACAGTTCACACTGACCAAACTGATTAACTTTCAAAGGGATGTTAAACAGATCACAAAGCAGTCAATTGAATTTGTGCAGAATATTACAAACATTTAAAAAGTTATAGAATTAGCCATAATATAAACTTTCATTATGTTCTTCACAACATAATCGCTCACTAAAAAAAAAAATCCCCTCCTGTGAGCTCACAAACTTCTGCAAATGCATCACTGAATCAGTGAAGTGAATTAGAGAACCTAATCATTTCAATTTGGTAATTTTGGTATGGTCAAAATTTTGGTATGTCCCTTATCCAAAGTTATTTTACACTCTTAAAAATAAAGGCGCTTAAAATGTTCTTCAGAGCGATGCCATAGAAGAGCCATTTTTGGTTCCACAAAGATCCATTCAGCCAGAGGTTCTTTAAAGAACCATCTCTTTCTTACCCTTTTATAATCTGAAGAACCTTTTTTCACCACAAAGAACCTTTTGTGAAACAGAAATGTTCTTCAGATGTTAAAGGTTCTTTATGGAACCATTTAGACAAAAAAGGTTCTTTTATGGCATCATGAAGCACGTTTATTTTTAAGAGTGTTTAGTAACAGAATATACAACTTATATTGTGCTTTTGTAGTATTATGGTGTGTTGTGTCTGAAATCGCCCCCTATACACTATTTCATACAGTACATTAGTTCACTAATATGTGACCCAGGACCACAAAACCAGTCATAAGGGTTAATTTTCTGAAATTGAGATTTATACAGCCTCTGACAGCTGAATAAATACGCTTTCCATTGATGTATGATTTATTAGGATAGGACAGTATTTGGCCGAGATACAACTATTTGAAAATCTGGAATCTGAGGGTGCAAAAAAATCTAAATATTGAGAAAATCGCCTTTAAAGTTGTCCAAATGAAGTTCTTAGCAATGCAGATTACTAATCAAAAATGAAGTTTTGATATATTTATGGTAGGAAATTTACAAAATATCTTCACGGAACATGATCTTCACTTAATATCCTTATGATTTTTGGCATAAAATAAAGATTGATAATTTTGACCCATATGATATATTTTTGGCTCTTACTACAAATATACCCCTGTGACTTATTTTTGTGCTCCAGGGTCACATATAGTTCACTTTTAAAAGAGTGAATGAAAACAAGTGTGCAAATTCAGAGATTCCTGTGCCTGAAGGATTTCTGCTGTTTGTGCTTACTTTTTAATACATAAAATGCTTTGTGTCAAGCACAGTGCTTACCTGCACAAGCATTTACAGCTAAATTTGTCCTAGATGTGGAAATTAATTTGGTGTGATCCCTTGCAGTGCACTGGGTACACTCTTTGTTATGGTGCATTATAGGATATGGGATGTCCTGTATGGTTTCAGACATAACTACAAATAGTTGTCCCCTTAAAACGGACCCCTCTATCCCCTTTATAATGGTTATAGGTAGCAATGTCAGACACCGTCCAGAATTATTTATCTGCTATTAAACTGATGCTTCAGCTGTAAAGCTACTGTAAAGCCAGGGATCTGCCCACAAGAAGGGTATATCATATTTCCAGATCCTGACAGCTTTGTATCATCATGCTGACAGACTGCCTTGGATGAGGCCACGAGCGTGTGGGGCATTAAAGTGGAGCGAGTGGAGATAAAGGATGTTAAACTGCCCCTCCAGCTCCAGAGGGCCATGGCTGCAGAAGCTGAAGCAACTCGAGAAGCCCGTGCAAAGGTGAGACCATCGCAACAAAATCGAATGCAGTCGTTCATGTACTAGTATTTAATTCTGAAAGTCAGTACTGCCCGAATAATGGACCCAACATTGAACTCAGGTTGCACAAATATCACATGCAAACTTAGACATCACAAAATAGTGCACTCATAGTGTATATATAGTTTCAACAACACATGGCATCAGTGCTGATGTATTCTGAAGAAGACTTGCTGCAGTGCATTGTCTAAGCAAATACATATGAAGAGTTTATTTGCAAAACAGAGGACTCTGTTTTTATTCATTTTCATAAATCATGTTTTTCATTGTTATCGTGTTTTTATTGTTTTATTGTGTTAGTTAGCTGTATTATTATTATTATTATTATTATTATTATTCTGAGTTATAATTATTTAATCAAAACAACCCAACTGCATTTTGCATTTCCATTTTACTTGGAATGCAGAATAAAAAATGTAATGTAATTGTAAATGTAATTTAAAAAAGAAAAAAAAGAAAAATTCCAAATAGATTTTCCAAAATCTCTCACAGTCAACTAACTAGAATGATTTTTTTATTTTATTTTTTTTTCCTGAATTTATATCAATCAAAATTTGGTGCCACACTATCTAACTTCTGTTGAGTGATACATTACCCTATTACCCATTATGGCATACGTTTTAATAATTGTATTATTATTATTATTATTATTAAATAGATAATTAGATTATTAATTATTATTAGATTGTCATTATGCAAAATTAAGTAATTTAGTTTTCATTTTGAACCCCCTTATAAACTGCAATACTTTTATATGGGATTTTTTATTAAAAATTTCACTTCCCACAAGTAAATGTTTTATTTGGATTGAGACTCCCAAAAGCAATGTTCTACAGGCCCTCTAGGATCATTTGGAGAAAATCAGTGATTGCAGCCCTACAGTTTAATATTATAGCTGAGCCAAATACGGAGGAATACATTATGTGGAGGAAAATCCACATCAGGCACAACATACGAAATAAGCGACTCAAGTGTATTATTATGTCTCTGTGTAGGTGATTGCAGCTGAGGGTGAGATGAACGCCTCACGGGCACTGAAGGAAGCGTCTCTGGTGATCGCTGAGTCACCATCAGCTCTGCAGCTGCGATACCTCCAGACTCTAAGCACCATCGCAGCAGAAAGAAACTCCACCATTATCTTCCCCTTGCCTATTGATATGATTCAGCATTTCACATCCAAAAAGAATGAATGATTTGCAGATTTCCAAGATTCTAGTCTTCTCAGAAAGTTGTAATATGATGTTTTTCTCCATGAAACACAATTCAGTGCAGCCTTTGCAAGGAATAGTTCACCCAAAAATTAAAATATGCTGAAAATTGACTCACTCTCAGGCCATCCAAGATGCGGATGGGTTTCTTTCTTCATCAGAACAGATTTGGAGAAATTTAGCATTACATCACTTGCTCACCAAAAGATCCTCTGCAGTGAATGGGTGCCGTCAGAATGAGAGTCCCAACAGCTGATAAAAACATCACAATAATGCACAAAGTAATCCACATGACTCCAGTCCATCAATAACCATATTATGATGTGAAAAGCTGCATGTTTGTAAGAAACAAATCCTTATACATAAAACGTCTTGATGGATTCATAGATTTCTCCAAATCTGTTCTAATGAAGAAACAAGCTCTTTGAAATCTTGGATGGCCTGAGGCAGGGCCAAAGCTGGGGTATGTGGGGAGTCAATTTCAGCAAATTTTCATTTGTGGGTGAACAATTTTTTAATAACCAGATAGTGAAACGGTTTCTGAGGTATTAATTAATGTAGTATAATAGCAATATTATACATATATATCGTATCTTAGCAATAATAATATATTTTATTTTGCCAGACTCTTGAAAACTGAAAATAATAATAATAATAAAATATATCTTCTCTCAAAAGTTATACTTCTTTCTAAATGAGTTGAAAGTCAGCTCTAAGAAACAGGATGCTTTTACATTTTCTTTTAATATTTAAACCCAAAGGGCAATAAAGTGCAACATAATCATCAAAAGAGTTTTTGAATGCATCACAACAGCGAGTAGATACACTAACAAGGTTTGAACGAAACAAATTATATCACAGCTTTAAGACATGCTTTTCCAATAACGTGTTGTAACATAGATCACACATAAAGCTCATACAAGCTATACAACACAAATTAGAAGAAGAGAGAAAAAAAATCATTAGGACATTTCATTAACATAATCCATGTTACAGTCCTCCCTTAAATATCCAATGACAGACAGTTGTGTTTGCATTCCAGTTCATCAAAAAATTAACCTGCAGTCATTATTTACTCATTCTCTTTTCATTTTCAAACGTATACGCTTTTCTACTCAATACAACACTAGTTCACAGTATGGATAGATTTGGAACATAGTGCACAAGACGTAAAGACTGATGACCATGATGCTTTATAAACTATGATGTTTATGGTGCATTTTAAATCCAATATTTGGCAATAATATAGCTAATAAGAGATTTACAAGCAATTTTTAAGTGTCTGAAACACCAAATTAGGTAAATAATTTTTTAGCACGGCACAATTGTTAAAATTTGAAGTACGCTACACTGTAAAAAAAAAAAAAAAAAGTTGAGCAAACTTAAAAATTTAAGGCAACCAGCTTCAGCAGATTTTTGAGTTCTCTCATCTTATTTTTTTTTTTAGGAGATTTTTGAGTTGAGTTTTCTCAACTTTTTGTTGTATAAACTTAAAACAAGAAGTTGAGAAAACTCAAAAATCTGATGAAGCTGGTTTCCTTAAACTTTTTAAGCTTGCTCAACTTTTTATTTTTTATGTTTTTTTACAATGCTGTAAAAAAAATCAAAAGTTGAGAGAACTTAAATGTTTAAGGCAACCAGCTTTTGCAGGTTTTTTGAGTTTTCTCAACTTCTTGTTTTAAGTTTATACAACAAAAAGTTGGGGGAACTGAAAAATCTCCTAAAAAATAAGTTGAGAGAACTCAAAAATCTGCTGAAGCTGGCTGCTTTAAATTTTTAAGTTTGCTCAACTTTTTTTTTTTTTTACAGTGTAAAAAGTTTGGAGCGATATGAGAATGAGTAAATAGTGACAATTTTCATTTTTTGGCTGAACTGTTCCTTTATGAATGAAAGAAGCATTCAGAAACTCCATAATTATGTCCATGGGACACACACAGGGATAAAAAAAGACAAAAGAAAAAAATCAGTGCATTTCCCAACCTGATTGATTGAAGATTTCCTTTCATTTATATTTCAAAAGCAGAGACGAGCATAATCCAAGCAGACACCCAAAGAACTGTAATAGCAGACAGGTAGTTGATTTTTACATTTCATTGTTTCATTCAGAGCTTTCAATTTAATTGCTATTTGAGTGAAATACATTTAAATACAAGTCTGGAATTACATTGACGTAAACCCATTCCGTTCAGTAGATTCAACATGAAGATGTTTTAGAATGTATCGAGTCGAACTGTGAATGACATTGTAATGCACCTTCCTAACCTGAGCTGGATCACTGACTGAGATGGGAGGTGGTGCTCTCAGAATGAGCAGGAATAAAGAAAATTCACCAGTACAATGGTATAAAATCAGCCATCATCTTAGTTCAAGTGTTTGTAAATGGCAGCAGCCATTTGCACTCTCTGTGTTAGTACAGTACAAATGTTAAGGCTGAAGAATGTTAACTAATGATTTTATGTTCCTATAAAAAAATCAATCATGGTCATTTATGCTAATCATAAAAAATGTAATCACTAATAGCTGCACTACTAAGTACACTTAGACATAAAATAAAACATGTATCTTGTCCCCTCAGGACATTGAAACATTCATGAACAAGATGACTTCCTAACTCCTTCCTAAAGTTCCCAAAGATTGAGTCCAGATTTTTACCACAACGTCAGCAATAATACGAGTGCATATACACATACAAATGATCCACTTAATATACAGGACAGTTGTTGTAGGCCATTCAGGGAAGATAAATGCAGGTATAGTTTAAATACTTTCTGGTTATTATTCACGACTAAAGACTTTCCTGTATTAAGACCATGGCTTTGACACTGTAGACCCTGAATGTATTACAATAAACAATAAGTCTCTGTAGAAGCCTGCATTTGTAAGAACTGAGGTACTCATGATCACTTAAAATGCTAACGTAATGCTCTGTAGTACTTTTGCAAACAACTTTCAGTTAAATATTATGCAAGAAAGTCTCTATGAAGTAGGACAAAAGCCCTCATAGTGTCCACATGAATGCAGTTTAAGCATATTATCTGAGTCAGCGCAACCGGAAGACTTATGATACATACTGTACAGAGAAGACGGACATAAACAGCCATGACCGATAACTGTTGCGTCAGTTCAAAGGCAGTTCTTACAGTTTAAGAACTGGAGACTTCTGTAAACATGGACAGTTGAGATGAAGGCATGAGGATTGTTTACCCTCAAAAACATGAGATGAAGGTAAAGACAGCAGGTTGAAGTTTTGCAAGTTGTTTACACTACTGCATTGTCAGTCCATGCTAATATTAGCATCCGTCTATAGTGGTCACAAAATGTGGACGAACCACCTTAAAAAGTGTAAGTACATCTTAAACTCATTTGTATCACCATTTAAGCCCCTAGACTACATAATTATTAGTTGACATCCTGTTTTGACAAAGTATTTACCTCATTTGAATGACAGCTGTCCGTCCTAAACTTGCCTATAAAGATGTCTTCCTGTGTTTTCATGTTTGATGTATTGAATACAGATTACTTGAAGCCTGGGCTTGCACAGAAGGTTGCTGGTGGGTGGTTTTCCTTTGAAAAAGGCAAATTCCTCGTAAAAGTGTATAGGCTATATGTTGTCCTGATCAATCTTTGGAAAAGCTTGATACAATAGGCAAAGGTTATGGAACAAGCACCATGATGTCCTGTTCAAACGGAAAACCTCAGCACAAGCCCAAGAGCCAAAACCATTAGAGTAGAAGGTACAAAAAAGATATATTTCCAAAATGGCCTGTGAAACATCATAATGCACAACATTGTGACTCACATTATATAGTCTCGCAGTAAAAAAGGGAGACTAGAGTTCCTTTTTTCTGTTTTCTCTAGTGTAGGTTAATTTGTTAATTTAACCATTTTGAAGCTCAAAATTCTCTCATTTTCTCATTGTCGTGTTGTTCCAAACTTGTATGACAGACTATTTTGTGGAACGCAAAAGGAGAAATTTTGAAGAATGTGCTGGTCCTTCTTTTCCATGCAATTACGGGACTGATGCTTTCAAGCTTTCAAACCACCATAAAAGTGTAGTAAAAGAGATCTATACCACTTGTGTGCTACATTGGAAGTCTGCTAGTCAACTGACTGTGAGAACTGACCAAATTCCTATTGGTCGTTGACTATGAATGAATTAGTTTTTTTAATTAAACAGTCAGTTCAATTCATAGAGTGGTCTGGGGTGCATTTCCCAATGTAATTTGCTGCTTAACTACCACAGTATGATGCATCACTAATGAAATTATCTAGACAGTCACGACCTGAAACCTGAAACTGTAGTTACTTTGTTGTTAGTGACGTCACGCATTAATAACTTAAGCTAATTATGTAAGATTATTGCTTTATATAATGAACATGCGACCTTAGGACTACTTCTTTTGTCCTCTGTTGCTTGGCTTCATTTCCAGATGTTTGATTCCTTTTTACATCAACTCTTTAATTTCCATGAAAAACTAAAAGATGTAGAATTCAATTTTAATTTGTGTCACATCATACTAACAAGGAACTTCACTTCTAATCACAGGTTTAAAGGCAGTGGTTTGAGAATATTTTTTTTGGAACTGTATTTTCATGAAAACATTCAATGTTAAACTGGTAACAACAGAAAAGAGTGTTGGTAACAAAGGAACTTTCAACTTTTGCTTGAAATGCTTTTGAAAAACGCACCCCCAGTTGATTCTTCATGAAACAATCTGATTTGGTTTTCGAGATCAACTCACTGACTTAACTATCCGGTCACACTGTAGTCGTCGGAGTATATCAGTGAACTTAAAAGCTGCAGTCCCTAACCATTGTAATTGTGTGAAAAAGAACAACAATAACAATTTTTACAAATTTCTCCATGTATGCTCCACGTAAGTAAATCAGTCATGTAGGTTCAGAACGAGTAAATTATGACAGAATGTTACATTTTTGGGTGGACTATCCATTTATATATACACGCCTTCAACTATTTTTTTCAGTCACACTCAAAAAAAGTCAACTCAAACCCTGATCACTATACCAACTAATATAATAACAAATAGTAACATTGGCATTGGCATGATGAAACTGAAAGCGCTATGACCACCATGTATGGTGGAAGAGGTGTGAGAGCATCCTCTGTTCCATCCAATCAGAATCCAAAATGAGAGACATGAGTTACAGAAAAAAAGGGTGCGAGAGACAGAGTAAGAAAGGCAGAGAATTGGACACTCATCTAGGGAAGGGCTGTTGTCGGGAGGGTGAAGCGGGACTAGAGTCTGGTCGATGAAGGGGCGACTGGGTGGGAGACATTCGAGGGCTCAACTCGCCTGTTTGAAGACGCCACAGAAGCTCTTCATTGGTGCGACTCAGTCGTTTCTTCTCGTTGCTCTCTTTCTCAACATACACCTGCAGGTTGGCATTTTCCTCTGAAAGTTGCCTGGTAGAATGGAGGGAACAACTACTGAGCACTATCTGTAGCTTGAAAGGGGTCATGCACTCTTAAAAATAAATGTTTTATAAAGTGGTTTTCAAAGCGGTGCCAAAGAACCTTTCAGTAAACAGTTCTTCAAGGAACATCTAGTGTGAAGAACTTTAAAAAAAAATCTAAAAATTTTCCACTCTGAAGAAGCTACCATGAATGTTATAGGTTCTTCGTGGAACCATCAATGCCAATAAAGAAGCTTTTTTTAATAGTGTAGTATGGAAATCCTTTCAAACTAAGATGCTAAGATGCGTTTTTAATGGTAGAAATTAGAAATGTTTTATAAAGACCTGGACATAGCAAGGTTGCGGTCAATCCTGTCTTTTAGGTCTTCATTTTGCTGCTGTAACACCTGAATACGCTCCTCCAACAGAACATTCTTTTGGGCCTGTGTAAATACATGACAAATACACTAAATCACTGAAAAACTTTAGCTTTATTCATCATTAAATACATTAAAATAATTAATTAAATGAAATAAATATTTCATATTTAAAGCTATCTTAAACATTGTTTTGTAATGTTTGTTAGTGTAATTTACCATTTTTTCCAGCTCTGAAATTTTGAGCTCCTGTTGATGAATCTGCTGGTTCTTCATTTCCAGAACCTCTTTAAGACTCTTCAGGTCTTCCTCAATATGCTGATAAGGAGCAAGGGCATCCTGTACACAAACACACAAAAAACAGATGCAAACAATTCTACATCCCAGAAATAACTTCCTTTTTTTATATTAGAAATAATCAGAAATATATTTTATAAACAAACATACACCTTTGTTTACTTCTGTGTGTTGCTTGGAAACCACTTTGTTGCAACCACAACTGTTTCTGAGGATGCTTCGCATCGTGCCTAACAACGCCCTTTAGCTGTTATAAATTCACTGTAAACTACGGCTTCTTGGGGCTTATTGCTTTATTATAGGATTAGTTTCCAGAATAAAACTTTCCAGATAATTTACTCACTCCCATGTCATCCTAAATCGAAAATAAATTAAGGTATTTGAGGAAAACATTCCAGGATTTTTTCTCCATATAATGGACTTCAATGGCAGCCAACTATAGTTGAAGGTCCAAATTGCAGTTTCAATGCATCTTCAAAGAATTATCAAGATTTTCTTAAATTATCAAGATAATTGAAAGTAATTATTAATCCTTTAACTACAAAGCAGTGAAAAAGTGTCCAGCATGCTTCATTACTGCTTAAAAAGCATCCCAGGATGTCCAGAATTTGCAGAGCTATAACCTAGACAAAAAAAAATGGTGACCCAAAAATTAAAATTTTCCGGTCATTCACTCATTCCAGATATGTATGAATCTCTTTCTTTTCTGGAACACAGATGACAAATTTTGACAAATCTGGGGATGAACTCTTGTTTTAATACCACTGGGCACACACACACTCACACACACACACACACACACACACACACAGTACCACTATCTGCTCATCTGTGCTTCTGCGCAGTGCTTCTTCAAAGCGCTTGGCCCGGTCTCGCAGAGAGCGGTTCTGAAATGTCAAGGTGTCCACCTGATCCTAAACACAACACAGAAACACATGCCATTATTAAGAAAAGGGTAAAAACAATGTACAACGCATGTTGGAATTTAAAGTGAGGACATACTGTACCTGCAGTGAGAGTCTGAGCTTTTCAAATTCCTCTTCCATTGACTTCTTTTGCTGCTCATGTGCCATCTTCAGGTCTAAATACAAACAACCAGTTGATGTTAGTAATACACAGATGAAAAAGAATTAACAGATAGTTTTGATTCAGTTGTCTGTAGTAATGTTGTTAAGCAGGGACTTTAAACAGGAGCTCTCATAGTGGGCCAAACCAATAGCTTCTAGGCTATGATGCCCTAATAATGCTGTCTAAGTAGGTCACTCATTAGGTTTTTAGACACAGTTACTTGGATTTCTAAGAGTGTAATGGATGTTTCTGTCAGCAGGACTCACTCTTGATGGTTCTGGTGTGTTCTTCCTGTAAAGTGGCCAACGTGGCACCATGAGTCGCTTCCAACTCTGTCATGGCCCTCTCATTGTTTTCACTCATTTCCTCAATCTAAAATGGAAACCAAAAATGGTTGTCAGTTTTAACAAGGTGCACTAGAATATTGGATTCTGATTGGTCAACTGCTATATTTTACAATGTTTATCTGAATGTTGTTGATAGAAACATACTGTATCATGCTGCTTTCATTTTGTCTTACTCTGTTGTCTTTCTCTTTTTCATACCAACCCAATTTTGATAAGCTCTATGTGCCATTTTGAGACTTGTGGACAGTATGAACTTTTAGGAGAAAATTGCAAGTAAACTGAAAAACAAAAACAAACCTGAATTATATTTTGGGCTTAAGGGAAGATGATTAGTGCATCATCAGACTACATAGTCATGTAACTACCTTTCCGGGCTTTCTTAACCCTCATGAGCGCTCACACCCTGCTCTCCTTTGTGTACAATGCTAAAATAAAAGCCTCTTAAAGGTGTGTCAATAACAATTTCAGTCTTTACACCCTGTTGCTTCCTCATCTCACCTGTTCCAGGTGCTGGGAACGCAGCTGTTCCAGGCGGCTGTTCAGCTGTTGCTGGAGTCGCTGTCTCTCAGAGGTGTGCTCCTCTACCAGTCTCTCCTGTAGGGCCTTGAGCTCCTGCTGTTGCTCCTCTTGTAGTCCTTTCAGCTCCCGCTCAAAACTCTGCTCCAGCTGGGCCTTCTCACCCTGCAGACTCTCCCACCGCTGAACGCTGACCACTAGAGAGACAGAAAATTGTTTGTTATATTCATGCTTAACCTTCATAATATGTTTATTTTGATAAATGTTGAATGTTGGTAAAATTGCAACGCTGTTACTTTCAACCTTTGTACCTATTCTGCTGAACAAATTAAGTAATATATGAGCTGTTATTTTCAATTCATTAAATATGGGGTTTGCAATTTTTGCAACCCTTTTAGCAAAATGTGAGTCTAAATATTTAATCTTAATCCAAACGGATCAAAAGCATAGAGAGTAGAAAGGGAAAAGTTAGTATAAACATTAAACATTTTACTGTAATCAACTAAATATCAATCAGAATTGTGATGTATGATTTTATATCAGATATTTAATTTGAAAATCATGGGACATCATGTATTTTAGACAAAAATCACGAAAGTGTTGCTGATGTGATCAAGTCTGCATGATGTGAGATGAGTAACATGCCAAATTAAATATGAGGATGGAAAGAGACAAATGCAGTTTACAAATATGTAATCAGGAATATATAGTTTCTTTCTTATTTTATGGTTGAAGTCATCCTAACATTTGTGAGTATACTGCAGCACATGTGTCAGCATGAGATCACTGTGAAGTATGATGGTTTTTTTTTTTGGTTTTTTTTATCTCTGAGCCAGAAGACACTTACCCACTTCATCCCTGATCCTGGCTAACTGCAGGGACAACTCCCTCTCCTTCACGGCAGCATTCTCACTCTGCAAAACACATACACAAGCTCACATGAGTGTAAGGGACAATTATGCAGAGGAATGGATTTAAAAATGGTAAAATGTGCTCAAAGCATTATTGAATTAGTTTGTAATTAACATGAGGGATGAATCTGCAGAAATTTGCACAACTTTGTGCATGCCTGGTTATGGATACAATTTTCATTCAAATCAGTTTAACATACCAACCAAAATACCACTTTAAATAAGATCCCTGTATATCAGTGTCAAGCAGTGACTTCTTTGCTATCTAATTGATTAATTGATTGATCTGAACTGACAAATAAGAAACACCATGGCAAATGTCAATTTAAAAGTATGTCTGTTGCTAGGAACAGCCATTAGGTGGCAGTGCCTTTCTAAGAGACATGCACATGCTTAGATAAACATATGTATACATATACCGTTCACAAATGCAAGATTTGACAAGCATGGGGGAAACAAATGGAACAATATATAATGTGATTTTCAGTTATTTCAAACATTTTGCAGACTGAGCATTGAGCAAGCAACTTGTGGACAGACTTTCTCGTGCATGAAATAAGGCACTAAAGCTGTTGTGAATCCGCTCCCCGAAACCATCCTTAACTGGCACAGATTTGTAGACAATTACTGTCTTTTGGCAAATAATAATTTACAGACAGTTACTTACATATTTCCCACATTTCATTATGTAGCCCTTATGTTACACTTCAAATGACAGGGGAATTTTATAGTAATCATAGTATTTAACCTGTCCCCATACTCCTTCCCTCAAATGGCTTGGGTGTGCAGAGCCTTTACAGCTTAAAAGGACTACACGCTCCTGCTGTATACAGTACCTGCATCACACATAATTAAATACAAAACAGCAAGTTCCTCTAGCATTAAAATAAACCACCATGCTCCAGATAACCATGCCACAGAGCTTAATCTGCACTAATTACACTAGGAGTAGCTGTATCTGTTAATAACACACATTTATTCCACAGTGATATAACCAACCACATCTATACTTGGCATGATTAATGATGCCACAATACAATGAAATGCTTATGATCTATACATGTTTATAAGAATCAGTGTCAGCAAATGATACAGCATGAGTCAGCATTTTAACATAGCTGTCCTGAATCTTACACTCATCCAGTTCCAAATCCCAGCTGAGATCCCACCGCACCATCTGCTGGTTTAAAACACCTACATGGACAGTGACTGCCATTGTGAAAAGTACTATGCTAGTACCATAGTAGAGCCATGGAACTGAAATCCATGCACCATCATATTAACAAGGTACTTCCCAGGAATGCCATGCCACCAACATTGTAAAAGTCCAAAATGGTTGCATCGTACTTTAAAAACAAAACAAAACAAAAAAAAAAACATCTGTATGTCAGGCTATCAAAGTTGACAAAAGGTTAACAAACTCTTATTAAATATAGTTTCTGCACCAAATGGAACTGCTAAAATAACAACCGTTGTCTCTCTTTTTTGTTTTTTTTGTTTTTTTACATTTAAAAAAAAATTGATTAAAGGAGTTAACAAAAAAGATACAAAAGACACACAATTTGTAATGTATCATGCCTTAAATAGATGCTGCTAGCCTTTTTTAATTTATAACCCTCTCATACAGTATGTAAACTAACAGCAGGGTCAGACCCTATGACCCCACGAATGCCCTGACCTTTCATCATTGTCTCCCTTCTTCTGATCTCACCCAATCAGATTTTCTTCCAGCACACAACATGTCACGCAGATCCCTAGAGAGTCTTTCCATGAATACAATTCTGACTCCCTTGTCTTCACCGTGGTTACCTCACCTACTTTCATTTCCTGCTGTGAAAGGTCTAGAATAGTGAGAGCAAGGCGGTCTCAAGTCCCCACCTATAAAACAAAAGATAAATCTGCAGGGCGTAACACTGTTACACCCCAACACACCTACAACACTGAACGTGCTTAAAAACATATATGGTTTTTCTTATTAGTGTTTTGTACTAAGCATTGTGATTACTACTGCTCATCTTGAGGATTAGTGTTTTAAAAAACAATAACCCTAAGTATTACATTTTGGTTTTATAACACCGTCTGTGCTACAGACATTACAATACTTCGAATCATATGGCTTGTTGAGGAGAGGTAAACCCTACATTTACACTAAATAAACCAGCCTTGGCCCAGTAGGTATAGCAATCACCCTAGAGACTGCATAGCAACATGCTAAATTTCACTAACAACAAACAAGCACTCACAACACCTTAGGAACCACATGGAAAAATCCTGGCAACCACCATGAACAGCTCAGTGACTACATAGTAACCTGCAAACAACCACTCGCAATACCTTAACAACCACATAGCAACACCCTAGCAACCATTCAGAACACCTCAGCAACTGCATAGCAACACATAAATAACCAATCATAACATCTTAGAAACCACATAGCAACACCCTAACAACCACCCAGAACACTTTAGCATAGTAACCCGCAAAAAGCAACCCACAAAAACAACGCACAACACCTTAGAATCCACATAGCAACACACTAACAACCAATCAGAACACTTTAGCATAGTAACCCACAAAAAACAACCCACAACACCTTAGAAACCACACAGCAACACCTTAACAACCACCCAGAACACTTTAGCATAGTAACCCACAAAAAACAACGCACAACACCTTAGAAACCACACAGCAACACCCCAACAACCACCCAGAACACTTTAGCATAGTAACCCACAAAAAACAACGCACAACACCTTAGAAACCACATAGCAACCACCCAGAACACTTTAGTTTAGTAACCTGCAAATAACAACCCATAACACCTTAGAAACCACATAGATTCCCATTCTAACCTTGTCATTGCAAGTTTTGCAAGGGCAACATGACACCTTCTTCAGAAAATTTTAATATCCAATTAGCAATGTTATTAACACTGTCTCATATCAAATACAATAATATGTTTTTATTTAATAGGTCAATAAAAACCAAAAGTACAATAAAATATAATGATATCAGACCTCCTACATCAAGTGTCAGCAGTCAGGGTGGGGTGTTTCCATCACTATAAGAGCACATGTTTGTTCTCACTGACAGCACACACACACACACACACACACACACTGCCATCATCACAAACTACAGTATATAAAAGATGACAGTAGAATGAAATAAACAAGGTCTTATGCAAAAAGCATCACTGATTCTACTTCAGCAAACAAGTCACAGAGCAAGAAAGCAGCATCACACACACTATTCTTGCAATTGTTTTACCGTAGTATCCAAACAGCATGTAGGATGGAGACACAGAGAGAGATTACAGCAACACTGGCTCATGCTACAGCAGAATGTAGCTTCATAAAAACCTGTCGGTGGAATACCATACGCACGCCACACGAGAGAGAGAGGGAGTGGAGGAAAGACGGACAGGCAGAGTGAGGGAGAATGCGAGAGAAAAAGACCAAAATCACTCAACAACCAGCCTTACCTCATCCTGTGTTTAGCATCATAGCCTGACTACTGCAACAATGAGTACCGTGAGTCTGCGATTCCACACATGTTATTCAGACAACCCCCAAGCTTCTCACCCTCTCTCTCTCACAAATACACACTCAAGGATGTTGGGAGGAGGAGGGGAGAGATGATGGAGAGATAGAGGAATAGGAGGACGGGATCAATAAAGAACAAAATAACACGTGTGCATTGTCTGATACTAAAGTCTACTGGGAATGAAGACACATTTTCATCCAACCCGATGAGAGAAAGCATTCCAGATGACATATGATAAAGAATTTGTTATATAGTACAGTGCCAACACTTAACCTATGACGATCTTGATTATTTGAATATAATCATTTATATACATAAATTATGCTCTAAAAACAGTCCTATACAAAAAAGAAAATTAAAATTCAGTAATTTTAAGCTTTATAATGATGCAACAGACCAAAAAAGAAACAAAAAACCCAAAAGTAACACACTGAAAGGAACAATTCACATAGCAATAATATAGCAATGCCTGTGAAACCATTCAGAATATCTTATGCTGCCTTTACATGCTATTGGGAATTTCCAACTTCCAACCTCTGAAGTTGTAATTATGAGTTTGTATAAAGTGTTTTGTTGTCAAAAAGAACAGGAATCATGGAGGACGTCCCATTCATGAGTTCATTCTTGCCTATTTCTCAGAGAAATTGTATTAAAGTAAAAAAATATTTAGTCAATGTCCAACAGGTTTTGATTAAAGTCCTAGTTCACTGGTAACCATATAAAATATCACTACGCTATAGATATTCATCTTGCTGACGATTCTGAAATTTCAATCAAATAAATGCTATTTTCGCTGTGTTCAATGCATAAAATAAGCATCAAATGGTTATTTATATATGTAAATATACATAACTGTAATGGCAGGAGCAAGCAATGTAGATGTTGCGGGAAAAATTATTAAAACTTATCAATACTCCAACTGTATTTCTCACCTCCACCATGTTTAAAGTTTATGGACCGCCCAACTCAGAAACTCGAGTATCATAAATTGTTTCCCAGTTTGTAAATACAACTTGAGAGGTTGTTCATGACCAGGAAACTTGTATTTATGATTATTTTGATAGCATGTGAATGTAGCATTATCATTTGCTTGGCAATTTAACAATGGCAGACAGTGACCAGTGGATGTCAAGATCCAAAAAGGTCATAAATACACCATAGCAGTTTGTAAAACTTGTGCACAACCACTTAAAACACCTTAGCAACTACATAAAGCCCAAGCAACCATCCAGAACACCCTTGAGACTACAAAGCATCATGCAAACAATCACTCATGACAGCATAGCAACAACATAATACCCCAGCGTAATGCCCATCCAGAAAACCCTAGCAAACGCACAGTGACATGCAAATAAACAGTCACAACACCTTAGCAATGCCAGAGCAACCACCCAAAACACCCTAGTGACTGCATAGCAACATGCTAAGCACCACTTTAGCACTTTAGTAACCACAAAGTAGTAACACCCTAACAACCACCCACAACACCCCAGCAACTGCACAGCAACATGATTTTTTTTTTTTGTAAGTAGAGTCAATGCACTAACATCACTTTCCCGCCAGGACACGCCCCCTATCTATAGATTGACTTTGATGCAGCCTAGAATTAAACTGCTGGTTTTGTCTGGTCAGAGGAGAACGGAACACTATTTCTACACACTATTTCCCTTTTTAATACTGTAAAGCTGCTTTGACACAATCTGCATTGTAAAAAGTGCTATATAAATAATGGTGACTTGACTTGAATTGACCCTATCAACTTGCTTTGTACAAAAACATTATCTAACCATTCCCCTTGTAGAACACAAGGCTCCTCATTGCATGTTTTTAAATAAATACAGACAAAAACTTTACAGCTATGCAGAATATACAGTTGAAGTGTTAATTATTTTACCAAAATAAGAGGGATCATACAAAATGCATGTTATTGTTTATTTAGTACTGACCTGAAAGTCTTTTATGTGAAATATCTTAATCAGGTCAGTGCTAAATAAGCAATAACATGCATTTTGTATGATCCCTCTTATTTTGGTAAAATAATTAACTAACATTTTGTAGATTTTGCAAGGTGTATGTAAACTTTTGACTTCAACTGAGTTGTCAGTACAATGTTTAACCTAGAGTACAATTTTACCATAAAATTCAGGATGTCTGACACAAAATGCCAATCCATGTTTCACTGCCTGGATTTCAGTGGTTTCTGCGAATCGCGCTGCTGCTCTTTCATTTGGGTGAGTTTGTGGTTAAGAAATTGCCCTTTTACGTTGCTCCAAACTGGGCTTGTTTGAAATTAGTGTTCTTCAAAATGTAGTTAAGATGTTTTAGCTTAAATTACAATTCATTTTTGTCTTGTCCCTAATGTGACATGAAGCAGGGGCTGAGTAACCCTTCAACCAGCATCACATGATCTGATGATTACATCATGCAGGGGATCAGAAGCTCTGCTTTTTTAGTAGTGATGGGAAGTCAGGCTCATTTCCACAAATTGATTCTTTCGCACAGTAAGTTTCGAAACAATTATTCAGCAGTTTTTTTATGCCTTTTACAACCTTAACTTTGAATTCTGGTTCATCCCTATTTAGGATTGAACCTGCAACCACTGTGGGTCTTAATTACAACCCAAATTCCGGAAATGTTGGGAAGTTTTTTAAATTTGAATAAAATGAAAACTATAAGAATTTCAAATCACATGAGCCAATAGTTTATTCACAATAAAACATAGATAACATAACATAACAAATGTTTAAACTGAAAAATTTGCAATTTTATGCACAAAATGAGCTCATTTCAAATTTGATGCCTGCTACAGGTCTCAAAATAGTTGGGACGGAGGCATGTTTACCATGGTGTAGCATCTCCTCTTCTTTTCAAAACAGTTTGAAGACGTCTGGGCATCGAGGTTATGAGTTTCTGGAGTTTTGGTGTTGTAATTTGTCCCATTCTTGCCTGATATAGGTTTCCAGCTGCTGAAGAGTTTGTGGTCATCTTTGACATATTTTTCATTTAATGATGTGCCAAATGTTCTCTATAGGTGAAAGATCTGGACTGCAGGCAGGCCAATTCAGCACCCGGACTCTTCTACTACGAA